>OMLB01012686.1:8888-24592 GCA_900302555.1 Myripristis jacobus
TTTGTACCTATAGTGACAAACTGCCCTGCCATCCTCTGTGCTTTATATACTTTGTTACAAGCAAAAACTTAAGAACAGTATTAGCATTCAAATATATTTATAGTACCACAAGTAAAAGTAGGCTACTCATTATGCAGATTGGCCCATTTCAGAATCATATATATCATGTCATTGGACTATAATTATAGATGCATTAATGTGTTCATCACTTTAAAGTTGCCGCTGGTAAAGGTGGAGCTAATTTTAATTACTTTATGTACTGCTTTATATACTGGGTATCTTAACCTATAAAATATATATCATAATACATTAGCTGATTTATAATTTGTTTTCATTTAAATCTACAAAGTTACTAGTAACTAGAGCTGTTAAATAAATGTGGTGGACTAAAATGTACAGCAAACAGGAGTACGAAGTAGTTTAAATACTAAAGTAAAGTACCTTAAAATTGTATTCAAGTACAGTACTTGAATAAATGCACTTACAGTTACATTCCACCACTTGTTCCTGGAAAGTCTTTTGAGGAAGGATAAGAAAAACACGATTGGCTTGCCTGTCCACACTCCTTCAAAACTGTTTTGTATAACTCACATGATGTACTGTGAATTTACCTAAACCCTGCTTTACTGTTTCTAAAACCCAGTGATTTGCTTCTGCTCTGGCTGACATGCAGCTACATGAAGAGTGTGTCTGCGAACCCTCGGCAGCTCTGCACTCTTCCCTTATGGACTAATAAATTAAAGACCTCTTTTCTTGTGGGTTAGACACATTTCTCGAGTATTTCGTTTTGGCAACAATCCAGTCTAAGAAAGGTGTGGGTGTGTATGTCTCCATTCCTGTTATGGTCTGAAGATGATGCATGTGCTGTCGTCAAAGTATTTTCATTTCTCATTTGTAGGCCTATATTTTCTTTCCATTCACATCGCACCCGAGTTCAGGTCCATTATTGTTGTTATTAAATCTCTGTCTGATTATTATGCTCTTTATCATGCTGCATACGGCGCACTGTGATGTTACTGTCTTGATGATAATGAGGCCAGCGCTACACATTTGATTTCACAAAGATCAAACCAGTGGGTGTGGCTTTATATGAACGTGTGTGTTCTGAATGTGTACTTGTGTGTGTGTGTGTGTGTGTGTATGTGTATGTGTGAGGTCATAAGTGTGGGGTTTTGTGTGCTGCATATGTGTGTTGGGGGCTTAATGATGTCTATTTATATATGTTTATTGATGTGTGCATTTGCCAGTGTGTTTATGCATGAGTCTGCATGTATGCACGGCTTTCTAAATTAGCTTCTGTGCATGTGTGTGTGTGTGTTTGTGTGTCCTATCACGAAACCAGCCCAGCCCTGTGTTGGATTATGGATTATGTAGACATTGTTTCTGTATTGCTACCATAATTGGGCTATGGGTTATTTGAATACGACAGTGTTAGAAGAGACTTACATATAGACGCGTGGATGACAGTATCCTTCCACTTCTTTGGCTCTATGCTATACAGAACTGTTTATTGCAGCAATTCTTTATACAGCATTGCCTATTTGTCTGAACTCAATAGCAGCAGGGCAGATTGCTTTTAGATAAACCGAGCAGATAAATGTCAGAGGTGCATAAACTGAAAATCAACACCCATGCCAAGACACAGGCACTCCAGTGCGCACACACGCTCATGCACAAAAACGTATACGTACACAAACCCCGGCTCTCGCTCACATAAACACAAACGACTGCAAAGCACACTTTTTTTTTTTACTCTTTCTCGCTGTTTCTCTTTCTTCATCCCCACATTCTTAACATGCATTGCTCAGCGCCTTATTTTTCAACTTATGAAAGAATAATGTCTTCCTTTTTATGTCAGCTCAACTCAAAAGTATTGCTTTACACAAACTGGGACTCTTGAGAGGATTTAATAAGTCATTTAACAGCTCCATCACCGCTAACTGCAGGGTACATTTTATTCAAGTGAGTGCTTTGTAGTTTGCTATTTCTCATCTATTATCCACAAAGTGCTGTATAAATTGTATGAGTCATTCTGCACTGCAGTGAGGGGTCTGTTCTGCGCTGCCGACCTCCTCAAAATTCTCCTGAACAGGTTTGAGATTTTCAAATACAGAGTCATTACAATGTGGATAAGTGTTTGAAGAAAGTTGCAGGGAGCACAATAATGAGCCTAAATCCAGGTGGTGATGACTAACTAACTTCCCGGTCAAGATAGCTGTCAGCTCCTTTCTAGGTCTCGGGGAGAATATGGGGCACTGTCTCTGAGGAGTCACAGTATAGGCAGGCAGACGTGATGTTATGGGACAGTCAGACATCGGTGGTTGGTGATGGTGGTGGGACGGCACAGAGATTTATGTGTTTTTTGTGGACAGATTTGTGGCTGTCGTAAGACTAGTGCAGTCAGCACCTTATTTACTGCTTTGATGGGGTACAATCTCATATCTGTGGGACTGCCTTTCCTACTCCATAATGCTGAATTGACTTCTCTCTACATTATGTAAGGCCCTGTGAAACCTGTGTTAAGTGTTACAGATTCTGTTTTATTTTTTTTCCCGAAGTCTTTGTTTTTTTCTGATTTCTGTTTTTTTCTGATTTAAGCACATTTTGCCATCAGAATGTGTCTAATAATGTGATGGATGGATAAATTTCAACAGTTCAATAAGATAATACTCAGAATACAATGAATATCAATGAATTTGCAGCACAGCATTGCACTATTTCTTTAAATCAAAGAATGTGCCTCAGTTATAATAAAACTGCCGACGTGGTTACACTGTTGAGAGTTTGTAGAAGTGATGAGCTCTTGTTAGTGTGCTGCCTCTGTGTGTGTGTGTGTGTGTGTTTGGAAGAGGGACTGAACCCAGCCCACGGACAACAGAGGACAGAGGCTGCAGCAGTGTGCATTTAAATTACACCAAAGGCAGTAGAGACTCTCACCACAGTTTTTCTTTTCTGTTCATCTGGCTGAAGCACCGTGTAAAAAGTGCTTGCAATGGTAGGGAAAAACCCTGATTTTTATGAATTGCATCCACGTTTTTTCAAATTCCACAATATTCTGCATTTTACAGTTGGACCATTGTCATGATCAAATTTTGCGATTAAATTATGTCACCACACTCCACTGACCACTGAGTACATTTATATACAGAATAATAATTTATATTTTAAAGGTCCTATATTTTACACTTCCACAGTGATTAATTTTAAAGATCCCATTTTGTAGAAAATTGGATTTCCTTTGATTTTTCGATTAAAAAGGAGTATTAAGTGCTATATACTTCCTGTGAAAGTTTCAGAATATATATATGTATCCCCATAGAAATCCACACAATCCATAGTAGAGGACTGCCTTTAAATGAGCCATTTGGACCTCTGTACCTGTGTGATGTCATGGCTACACAATCATTTGCATATACACACCTTCAGCACCATGGATGCAGAACAGGAGTAAACTGCTTTTCCCTTAAATAGCCAGTTAAGTAGCCGCGAAGTTATAATTTCTTTTCCTCCATATTTCCATATTGTTTTCCATATTGTACAACAATGTCACATACATATTCTGCATCCACTGATTGCAAGTCTTTCACTGAAGCTTCATCATACTTATTTCGAGTGAAATATTCCACCCATGGGACCTGAGGCCTGTAAGTTACCATTAATTCAGTTAATAGCAGAGCTAGAAGCGCAGAAGAGAGAATGTCATTGGCTGTTGGCAAGCAAATGTTTCAGTGCATAGCATTCTCCCCAAGGCGGCATAATTAATATTCAAAGTGTCATGCCAATGCCTTTACCTGATTATGTTAATCAGATTGAAATCATTTCTGCTCGATTTTTGGATTTATTACGGCATGTAGACTTTCTCGGTCCACCCATGATTGCAGATTCACTCCCCATCTTCTATCCATTTTGAAAACTCATCTCTTCAAGAAGTGCTTCATCAAGAAGTCAGTCTCTCCTCACTGAATCATATCCTCTTTCTTCTTCACTCTAATCACTCTCCAAAATATTCTGCCATGGTCCTTTGTTCTTCATTTATTTCTTTTCCTTGAGGATCTTTCTCACACGGTCACTCCGAGGCCAGGAATAATCACTGAGCTTTGTGGTGTTGATTGCTGCACTCTTTAGTATCGGTTGCCTGCATTTTGGTGGTTAGTCATTAGTTAAAATTCAAATATGAATGTAAAAATGTTCCATACTTTGTTGTTATCATCCATTGCTTTTACCATTGAGTTTAATATATTTTTTCCATTTTTTTATTGAGTGAGTGAGGGTCAAAATGCATTACATTTACATACTCTTTGATAAATCACATTTCATACGTTGCCCCTTTGCGGTACTTGTCCTGCATAATTACAAAACAAGTGATATCCATTGCGCACCTCTCCCCACACACACGCACACACACACACACGCACACACACACACACAGATAGCATATACCTAGTCCTCATACATACACAAAGATGCACCTTTACCAACACAGACTGACAGACACACACTATCGCACAAAGAGAGCTTAAAAAAAAGGGAACATATTGAAGAGATAAATCATCAGTGAAAACGCAACTCTATAATTACAACTTCTTGTCATCAAACTTTCAATATTCTCCACCTAAGTCTTTCTAATCTTCTCACAGTACCAGAAGGCATGTATGAGGCAGTCACTCTGTGTACCATATTTTAAACATCTACCTGAGGTGCTTGTGTCAAACTTATGGATTTTGTCTCTGCCACATTAAATTCTTGTCATCATTGAGTTTAATATGTTATCCTTTTTTATACTTTTGTAAAGCACTTTGTGACATCTTGAACGTGCAGTGCAGCTTATTCTTCTCTTTACTTGCTTATATTATTTTGCTTATATATGTATTTGTTGATTTGCAAGCTAGTTATTTTTAATACAAGCAACACTTGTGGTATCCATCCATAAAGGACTATTAGACTTTTAAAGTTAGATTCGACTGTCTTCTTTTCTTCTCTTTTTGTTTTTCCTTCATAAATCTTAATTTAAGTATACCGAAAATGAATTTTTCTGTGAACTGCTCTCTATTCACCACTGCTTACAAACACATACTGTATTCATTCCTCACATGTGCAGTTTAAACCACATGGATATCCTGGATATCCTATGCCAAGATAATTGGATATCCACAAGTTGTTTTTTTTTTTGTTTTTTTATGTTAAAGGACCAAAGTAATGGCATTGAAACACATAGTATAAGGTTGGCGGAAGGAGTAATTGGGGGGCATTGAAGGAGGTTAGAGGTATCTCAGAGTATTTCCTTTTTGTTTGGATATGCATGTTCCGAAAAAAGGCTATGGGCCACTAAATGGCCTTATGAATGCATTCACTTTGTTCAGCTTCACCTCTCTGGTATTATTTCTCAGTGCCACAATTACACATCATCTGTGATTGCTTAACCTAAGAGAGAGAGAGACAGAGCAAGAGAGCAGCAAGAGCCTGGCAGTTAACAACAGTAAGAACAGCTAAAAAGAAAAAAAAGAGGAGCAATACATGTCACTAACACCTTTTCTCATTAAAATTTCATTCATTTGATGCCTGACACATAACTCTTGGTATGATTCATAAATTGATGGTGTGTGTGTTTGTGTGTGTGCGTGTTCAGTCGATGGGTCAGGGTAGACAGGCAGATGCAGAGAGGGGTGTACTAAGGTCTGAGTATTGTTAATGAATAGTGTGCTTGGATAGGCAGCAAGGCTGTGTGCTGCAAAATATGTGAACAAAGCTGTTAATATTTTGTCATAGAAACAATGGCATTGGCTACTGAAACCATCAGAGGAGCAGTGCAGCATTTTCAGCTCATAACAAACACACTAAAGTCTTTTTTCACATTGTATTTAGCCCAGTGCAAACTGTATTGTATAGCATGTTAAACCCTAAAACTAATAGGATTCAGTTCCGTGTGAACAGGTGTTTTAGACTTGGACATTCAAAGTCTCTAATCCTGGCTTAGCAAGCCTTGCTGTGGAGAGGGGTTAACCCTACATTTTAATGGTTAAAATTACAATGCCAGGATTTTCTTATACAACATGGAAATTAACTAAATTAGTGATAGTCCAGCACTTTGCCTGTACTCAGAAACCATCCTTGTCTGACAATGAAATGAATAAAAAAGCTCCAACTGGCTAAACATGGATTTTGCTCCTTAAATTGAAGGGCGAACTCTCAGAAGCATCATCCCTGAAACCCTGGATTTGAACTACAGCAACAAAAGCTTACATGTTATTACCAGAGGCAGCTGTAAAGTCAGCTACAGATAAGTGAAGCAATAATTATTCTCTTCTAAATATTCTCGTCTCCTTATACTGGAAAGCTGAAATGCCAGCGGAGAGAATTATGAATAAATCAAATATGACAGCTCACAGTCTGTGTAGGATAAAATTGCCTTTTCAGAATCCATTCTCCTATGTTTTAATGCTCTAAAAACTGTATATCAAAGAATATAAAACTTTGTTTGCATGATCAGACAATCTCAGTGAATAGTGAACAGAGAACAGCCTTTTAATATTAGAGAACTGATGTATAGATTTCACGCTGTTCAAATCTGTTCAAAATTACGATAATTAGTAAGTATCTGAAGTGCTTGACTGACTGAATGTACTATATTTTAGAAAGACCTACATGGAAATAATAAACATCATTTAATTATATTCTTCCGGTAAAATAATAAAACTATGCCCCTGACTAGAGAGAGAGAGAGAGAGATTATATCAAGGAAAATAGTTTTTGGTAGAAGCAGTGGTGTAGCAAACGCCAGCTCAGTTGCACCAGATCACCAAGGAGGTTTTGATGGACCTCCAACTGGTTAAAAACAGTCACAGTCTAGAGATAGATTGATTTTCTGATATCTGGCAATTGAGATAATTGGTATCGGACAATATCTGCACTCATGAAACCAATAAGAAAGAAATATCTGCAGACACATCTACAGGCAGCCTGTCAGTGTGGCTGCAGTGGAACGATGTTAGTGTTCCCCTTATCTGCTGCAAATTACTGTCAGTAAGTGCACAAAAAATATGAAATTTTTATTCTTAAGTTTAAAAAAATGCTTTTTAATTGCATATGGACATTTATTTAATCGATACATTTATTTATTATTTAGAATGAGTGCACTGCAGATAGGGTGTTTCTACTTAAACAGACACAAAGCAGGCCATAGCATTAGTGTTAACATGATATCGGCATTATAGAGCGGCCATCAGCCACCCTGCTCTCTAAATATCAGTTTCGGCCACTGAAAACCCATACTGGTCGACTACAGTCTCATCATGTCCAGTCCACAGATGTTACAGTTTTTTTCAATTGCTTTACCTCCTCTGTCAACTCAGAAACCATGGAATCAAAACAGTTAATACATAGGCCTAATGAGAGGTGCTCTGCCCAAAATAACACATTTTGTTTGCAAAAGGCTCTTACCATGATAAAACATTTCAAACATGCAGCAAAAGCACATTTTGTCACCGCCCAATACAACTTGCAGTCAAGCGAGTTAATCCAGCCACTCACTCACTTCATACTCAACACCAAAATGCAACATACCCTTTTCAGTCTGAGCAGGTTCAACCTTACTTTTTCTTGTGTGTTTTGCAGTCATATATTTTTTTGACAATTTGCATAGTTACATTTTGTAAAGTAAGTAGCAAAAGCCAATATTTCTTTCAAACAACTCAACTTCTGCCCAAATGAGTAGATTCCTTCAATCAGCTATACTGCACTGTAACACAGCTGACAACAGAAAATAAAATACAACTGTCAGTTTGAACAAGGCTCTCCTGTGTGCTACACATTCAAATGTAAACTTACAGTAAAGAATTGAAGTGAATGAAGTGAAATTTTACAGTATTGATGGCAAAAACTGAAATACTGTAATTCACCTACAGTATTACACAGAAAAACTCAAAGGAGTTGAAAAAAAAGTACAGAATACAATTTATAGGCCCCTTTTTTGTAGGTGCATACTGATTGATTGGTGAATGATGATTTGTGGAAAGGGTAGTGATGCAGGTGCACTAGTGATTTCACAGTGATGTCATAATGCAACACGTGTCACTACAGGGTAGGGTAGTGATGCAGGTGCACTAGTGATTTCACAGTGATGCAGGCCATTTCTATCAGCTGTGAGCAGATGCTTTGCTTTTGACTACCGTAGTGAAGTCAAGTCAAAAACTGTAAGATATTCTGTTACCAATGGCATGATTGTTATGTTTTGTTTTGTATCGTGATTGCTTCAAATGGCTCAAAAAGTCTGCAAGAGAGCTCTCATCACTCTTTGGTTTCACAGCAGGACAGCAGTGAAACTGTTCTTTCTTTACCTGGTTCTTAACTCCCTGTCTCAAATATTCCTTCAAACTTTAAGTCGCCCTTCCTTTGTTCTCTGGGCCCCACCCATCACAGGAACAGCAGATAGGCACTTGACACGACCATTATTGAACACTGGGTATTAAATTATTAAGGGACAGGATATCACTGAAGAAAATATGCAAAGTAGATCTTATCCTGCAAGCATTTAGATCAACCATTTACATTCTTATATGCATCCCTGCTTGTAGCAATGTTACAAGATAATCCACAGAGTTTTCCTTGATTTTGCCGACAACCTTGGTGATAAGTATGATTGCTTTGGCATTTTGTACACAGCACTGTGGATGCTTCCAGAAACAAAATCTCCATTGTTTCCTGCAACGGGAAACAGGGATGCCTCATACATGTTTAATGGACCATACTGGTGATTTAGACTTTTTCCTTTTCTTTTCTTTTTTTTTCTTTTGAATTTTATGCATTACCTAATAAATGTGAAGCTGTCTGAGTAACTACAAGAGGAAATCAACCCCGCATTTTATGGGAGAAAAGATAAAACACAACTCAAAACAACCTTGTCTCTAAAAATTATGTTCTCTTACAACTAATCTGCATTCCTAATTACATTTATGAGGACACGTATTATGTGATGGATCATCTTTGTTTCTAACAAATCATAAATACATTACTAATCAACGTATTTTGTGTATCATGTTGGGCAGCATTTTAGCAGGTTCATTATAGCCACCAAAACCACTTGGTTAAGGTTAGGTTCAGGCATAAAACTACTTAGTTAAGGTTAGTGAAAGGTTACTTGGTTAATTGACCTGGGTGAAGGTCAGTTTTAGCCATCCCTCATCCCACCTGTCTCCTAGTGCAGCCGTTAGACTAAGGCATCACTAACTTTCTCATGATACATTGCCAAAAAAACATAATCTGCCACAAAATACATTGCCCTTTAAATGTAATTGAGAATGCAGTTTAGTTGTATGAGAATATAAATTTTAAGAGACAAAATTCTTACATATAAATAAACATACTTTCAGTGGAATCCAATGTCTGGATAAAAGGAAGGAAAAATAATATTCTAGTTCTAAAATATGACTGCTTGCTTTAGAAAAAGATTATCAGAAACATGAAGAACATATATTCTGAAGATAGTACACTAAACATGTAAAATCACTAGTATGATCCTTTAAAAGAGCTTTCATGAACTGGCTGTGACATGTGTCACTACTGCTTGGTATCAGGCAGATTAGTAGCAAAATGAACACACATTTATATGAAAAAGTTGCCAATAATTACAAACAATATAGATTACAATGCAACATACTACACCCTTTCCACCGTACACAACAAGCAACATGGGAAATGACAGATGTCTTCATTCAGTCTTTATCAAACGATGTTTTCATGATCGGCGGTGAAGATTTTATTGATGGTCCTATTACGTAGACAGGGCCCACATTTTAGACTGATTGTGCCCGTCTGTCCGTCATTAGGAAACAGCCTCAGGGAGCCTCGTCTACA
Source organism: Myripristis jacobus (assembly GCA_900302555.1). Taxonomy (NCBI): domain Eukaryota; kingdom Metazoa; phylum Chordata; class Actinopteri; order Holocentriformes; family Holocentridae; genus Myripristis; species Myripristis jacobus. The sequence continues at coordinate 18,738 of OMLB01012686.1, forward strand.
CTCTCAGCCTCATCTGAATGACAGTTCTGCCAATACGCCTGTATCTCTAACACAGTTGTCCACATACATCCAGCAACTTGGTTTCGCCTGCTTTCCATATCGGAATCAGCACAGTGCCACTGCATGTGCCACACAGCAGTGTTTGTGCACTTTGTTTTTGCTTCATTTATGCCATTTTGAAGTATTTTGAAGCAATTCTGTGGAAATGATTTCTGTTTGGATGATCTACTGCCAGCTAACGGTAGGAATGGCTTGGATGAACAGTACATAAAATAGTAAAATACAGCGTTAATTCAGTTGTTTGGCTTTGAAGGACCATACCAGTGATTTTGCATGTTCAGCGTAATATCTACAAAATGTATTTACTTCATGTTTCTGCTAATCCATTCATTCCACTAGGATATGAAAATGAGCATTCAGAGACTTCACAGTCCATCATCATAATCATGATAACGCTCACATTAGTTTTCCTAGAAGGAGCAGCACTGTTATGTTTTGATGACTTGAAATTGCACGGAGTGAAACGGTCTCTCCACCGTAAAATAGTCCTCAGGGAAGTATTTGTTTTACACAGATTATTAGTTCTGTGGTTTATGAATGGCAACGGCTTTGTTATGACTTTACGACTTTATGGAGACTACTCTCTGATTTTGAGTGTATGTTGTGAAATCTTTAGTACCCTCACCTGATTTGCAAGGGGTCTGGGTGAGTTAGTTTTTAAAAGAAAAGTGAATTTTCTCAAGTTTCAAAGGATTAAATGAGCTTTGAAATAGGAGTGATCAGATCTGATTGGTTGTGAGGGCTCTATATTGAGGAGGGCGTGGTCCTAGGTGCTATGCATGGCCTGCCTATTGCCTGACGTCTCTGTCCTGGGCTTAATTGGAGAGTTAAGGTGTCCCATAATGGTCTCAATGTTTCAGATGATGTTCCATCTTGACAATAGTACAATAGAAAAACTAGACACTTTTAATTTTTTCAGAATTTTTTGTCATCAAAAACAACTCATTGAAAGATACTGAGTTCTGTTTACACTTTCGGTTGAGGCAGATGCCCACCCACCCAGAGCCAGGTTCTGCTTTATGTTTTTGTTAAAAAGGTTTTTTCCTCACCACTATCACAATGTGCTTGCTCATGGGAGAGATTTTGGTTCTTGGGATTTGGCCAGTATCTGATGAGTCTCTGTAAAGCACCTTGAGATAACTTTTGTTATGATTTGATGCTACACAAATAAAATTGAAAAATTGAATTGAATTGTCAAAAAGTAAAAGCAATAAGCAGCTTCACTCCAAATATATCACCAGCACTATACAACACACAACACTAGTACAAACATTAATATCATTAGTCACATGTCAAAACCGCTCACTTTTAGTTTCTGGCTAACAAACCTCACAAAGGTTTGTTAGGTGATACTGATGGACTTGCTGCTGCATCAGGTCATATGGGAATAACTGTTGGAGCACTCTGATGGTTAAAAGCTGTGACTTGGAAGTGTTCAGCCATTTGAATTCGGAGCCGTCAAGATGCTTTGACTGTACTTTAGTGTTGTCTGTGGTTGCTCCTGAACAGCTTTCTCACAGCTGACACAAGCTATTAGCGAGGACACACTTAAGTTCATGTTTTACAACAATCCAAATAATGTCAGTGTCATAAAAAGAAATTAGTTAGGTCTCAACATGGCAGAGTTGTCATCCCAAAAAGACTTCCTTAGTGAATAAATAATGTACTTTCATCTATTTAAAATGCATTGAAATATTGCCAAGTATGTTTTAAGTACATTTATAAAAATGTGCGCTTATTTCAAATGCATTGGAAGTATAATAATTTCATGCTTTCATCAAATATTAAAAGTATACTATTCTTGAGATAAAATCAAATATAGTGTACTTTCAACAAATACATTACTGTGAAATATATTTTTGAGTTAAAATTTAGTATGATATCTAGTGGGCACTTTTTAGGTGATTGCTGGCAAATGATTTTCTTGTATATTTTGAGTAATGATGTGTTAAGCACTATTGTTGTAATAATGCAAAGTGCACATCTACAAAGTTCATTTTTCACAAAAATTACACTCAAATGTGTTTTTCAAAAAGTATATTAGTGGTTGGCAGTCTAAAATAATAGTCAAAATGATCAGTTAAATTCAGTACAATCAACTCTTCATTTATGAGCAATATCTGAAGTTTTTGGCTCATTTTTACGCTCTTAATTAGAAATTAGATTGGATGTTGGCATTCCAGCGAGTTAAACACTTAAGTGGCCCAAGTTGTCGTAATGAAATGTTATCTTGTTCTTCCACATATCCTGATGTCACATGAACAAGGCATCAACCCCAAGTTCCCACACAGTATTTACCATGTGAAAACTGAGGTTAACAGTATTTTCTAATAGGAAGCATATATTTACCATTTTCCCTGCTAAGATGCAAATGCATCATCACCTCACATCACAATCTGCTGGTGAGGAGGAGGTGGAGGAGGCGACAGCTGAGCCATGCACTAAGTGTCAGGCCTGCTGATGGTTGCCATGGCACTTAGTCTGTTGGTGTGTGTGTGTGTGTGTGTGTGTGTGTGTGTGTGTGTGATTGAACACCTCTACAGGCAGACTTGAGACTCAGCCTGGCCAGTTGTGCAGTAAGACAGCTGAAAAAAAATGACTATAAAGATTTCTTACACATTGTATGGTATAATCACATTATATAAGTTAACAGAATTCTTTGAGGAACCATTAGTGATTCTATTACTAATTGCTATTGGTTTTGCAGCACCTCCAATCCAAGTAAATTCAACTAATTTACATGAATGTTGCCTGATCTAGCCACCGAACTCCCTAAGCCACACTAGGCAACTCCATGCCACCCCTTTGCCACCTAAAAACTTGTAGATCTACCACTGCCTAGGGTATATGCACCTCATATTTTGTTACCATACCAAGGCAGACCAAGAAAAGCCAAATGTTAGTCACACAGTCCCTCAACTTGAGCAAGAACCTTCATTCAGTGTATCCTCTCGTTTCGCTTTGAGTCATTCACATGTTGCCACGTGTTTGCCCATCAGTTCAAACCATTTCTCCAAAGTAAACAACGTTTTCTATTGTTATTCTACGGTTATTATGCTCTATCTGGTCATAATTCTTGAATTCCATGCTGGTCATTTAGGCACTTACATTATCAACATTATACACACGTGAAAATAGATGATGACTTGAAATCAGTTAATGATGAGGTCCAGAAATTCAGATAATTCCACAGGGAGTAGGGGAATGATATTTTGAAATTTTTGTCATCCAACATGTTCAATGAAGAAAAGAAACCAAACTACAGCTATCTACTTCCATCTCTGTGATGTATCTTTCCAGATGTTGATTGCAGGAAAAACATAGTCAGAAACAGCCATTTCAGTGAAGCTATGGCCCTTGTGCACTTTGTTATGGTACATGCATTTTAGTTCTAGAAAGCAACACTTGAAAAGTGATGTTAAACCTTCTTTGAGTGGATTAAGGTGGTTATTTTTCAGAATGTGAGCTGGGTGGAAGTCCACCTCAATGGCAGGATTTGGAGCATCCATCCAGTATCCAGCACTCAGTAACCATGAGAGGAAGATAGCACCACTACTGTCCTACAGAACAGCGAGGGGGATGCGAAATCACATTTCTCTCTTCTAACTATTAACCTGGTTACTCGTATTAATCTGGCTTCTTGTGTACATGAAAGCATAGTAAATGTTTACTGTTCAGCATTTCCTCAAGAAACACCATGCAGTTTTGTGTGTGGTTTTATGGAGATGTACATGGCAACATGAGATATTCCTTTGACTTTTTACCCCCCAGAAATTCTGTAAAGTGATATCACACAGAATAGAAGACAGCATGCTCATGTTTATCAGCCCAGCAGCTCTGGTCTGTTTATTATGGTAGAAGGACAAGAGAGGCAAAACATCTCATTCACTGCTGTTAGGAGACAGTTTGTCTTTCACCCTGGATTTGTCACTTCACATGGATGGAGAAGATTTCCCACCAGTGCCCATTTCCCACCAGAATATAATTTGGGTTAATAGGCTGACTCAATATTGTCTCAGTCAGTGAGATGAGATGCTGTTTTCTGCTGTAGCCCCACTTTGTGATTTAGGTTGACAACATGGGTGGATTTTTTACATCAATATCCTGCCTATTTTAACTGAAACCTGCCAAGTCGGTCTCTGGGGAGAGCAGAAGAAAACACAACATGCCAGGGAAATAGTCATCATTTCAAAAGTGAGAGAGATGGAATGTTCAGCACTAAGACTTTTTTTTTTTCATAAAAATAAATGAATAAACAGGTTTTTGTCACTTTTAGTGTGTGTATATACACACCCTATGAAATGCAATCAAATTCACTTGATTTATTTCAAAACATTTTAAACTTTTTTTTTGGGGAAAATCACTGTATTATTACCACAAAATTCACCCCAAGTTTGAGAATAATTAGAAAGAAAAATACCAGTGAAATTGACACAAAATTACCATTAAAAAAAAATCAAATTAAAAATTAATTAAATTAATTAATTTAATTCTTCTGCAGTTTAAATTTTGGAGAGGATTTTTAAATTCTGTGGTAATTTTAATCTTAAGTATTTATGTATGTATTTCATTTCATAATTTATCCAGGGGTGTTTTACTAAGTTTGTGGTTTTTATAATTTTTTAAAACTAATTCTCAAGTCATTTTTTCCTTAGTTTTGTGTTTATTTTCAGGTCTTTTTCTAATTTGCTCATCATCTGTTTCCCATGTTTTGAAATAAAAAAAAATCAAGTGAATTAGTTCAGGTTTCAAACGGTAAAATTCGAACAATTTGAAGGTGGAATACAATGTGGGGGACAGGTTCTAGAAGTGAGGGAAACATGCCCCCTCCATCTCCTGTATCCACTTCACCCCTGCCACATACTATGCTTCACCAATTCATACTGGTGGAATAATTCATCTGATTATATTCAGGTGAATTATTATATTATAATCAATTTAAACACAAGCACAACAGTTGTCACAGTTCAAACATGGATGCAGTCACTTGTTTGGCCACATTATGCAGAAGCAAGCTTCAAAAAAGGAATTTGCCTACTGTAACTATTCTAGAGAGATGTGGAGAAAGAGGAAGGCTAAAGGATTAGAAACTTGGGCCAGAGTGGATGGGCACTGGCAGTCTTTGATGTTTGGAGTCAGCAGCCATGGGTATCCTGTTAAATACTCAGAGCTTTGGAGAGAAAAGAGCCCACAGGCCCTGGTGAGCTGCTGGCCTGACACTTGGCAAGCAGGCCTACATGACCTCAGCGTCAGGGTAATCTAGATTCAGCCAGATCCTTCCATGAAGCGGGGCAAAAAAATCACCACAACATTCACAAATCTGAAATAATATCATAATAATAATTAGAGTTCTCATATTCTGCCCGAACCCGACCCGAAAATGTCGGGTCGGGCCTAAAATTTACGTAAATTGGGTGGGTCGGGTTCTGTGGGGGATTTTTTTTTTTTTTTTTTAAATAGAATTATGTGTTGTGTTATTGATTATGACGTTTCATTTTTATGTGACTGGTGGAGAGAGTGAGAGACTGGATTGGATTTGGAGGCTAAACTTTCAGTGACAGACAACCAGCTGTGCGAGCGCAGCGCAAACAAGTGAGAGAGAGTTGCAGCAGTATCCCGCTGTGCTGGCAGACTCGGCAGAGTCATAAATCAGACAGTGACAGAGTGGCCAATTTCTCCACCAATTTAGCCATTCAATCTACAAGCCCACTGAAGTCTTCAAAGCATCACAATCCAACACTTTTAGAACTTGTAGATCGGTTCAGGATTATTATGGAGTTAAAGTATCGTTTGCG
>OMLB01012697.1:2512-32125 GCA_900302555.1 Myripristis jacobus
TACACCAGCCAGACTTATTGCAAGACGTTTGGCGCGGGTGATAGACCGTCCGCTGACAGCGGCGAGGAGACAGCACAAGTTAGCCGCCTAAGATACGTTTTCTAGTAATTTCTGTGTAGTGGGTGGGCCGAGAGACGAAAACAGCACTTGTAGGTGTACCGAGGTTCAGTGGGTGTGATTTTTATTCGGGGACTCTCTCTCCGCCTTCACTTGTTCGCCGTCAGTTGAAGCTTGTCAGGCGGCAGGCTCGGACGGAAATCCTTCCAAAATGCCTCCCATCGAGAATGACACCGGGAGGAATGAACTCAAATCCCGGATACAGGGGCTCATCGACTCCAATCAAGTGATGGTCTTTAGCAAAAGCTACTGCCCGTATTGTGTCAAGGTAAGCGTACTGCTTTTCGAGGGGAAAGCGAACTAAAGTTGAGCCGTTCACACACATCGCCCTCATCTCCCGCGAATTAGACCGGCTCCGTCTAATTGCTGTTGTGTTCCGAATACGACTTCTGTAGCCTGAAATTAGCGTACGGAATACACTTTAATAGACCGTATCATTTCATATTTTAACTGAACCTGGCGTTGACTTGGCATATCTCGGAGATTAATACCAAGTTAGTGTTGCGTAGTTTCTTGGTAAGAGTCGCAGTTTGACCCGGTGCGTTCTTGTCTCCTGTATATAATCAGAGCCCGTTAGGCCAGACTCCGTGGCGAAACTGGTATATTAAAGTGCCCTTGGTTACTGTAAGTTACTTAACTCAGAGTTCAAAACCTAACACCCTTTCCGTATCATTAGGACCGACTCTTCAATTCGGCATAACTTGTTATCTCCAATACAGAATATATTACTTATTAAAAGAGTAAGTTGTAGAGGCTGTTCGCTTGTTAACGCCAGTTCTCTGCGAAAATGCTCAGCAGCTAGCAACTGACTTCTGAAATGTAGGATATCGGTTAAAATTTCTCGCTGTTTGATAGGTCATAGATGCCGAATTTACCCGAAGCCTTTAAAGATTCATTAAAACCCTAAAAGTACATTATGTGAGGTGTGCATCTGTACCTACGTACCAAGAAATATGAATATGCCATTCTTTTGAACGGCGTTCGGCTTGCTTTTCGTCTCAGGTTCGTAAGGGAAATGACGCCGGGTATTGGCACAGCGGTGTCACGTTAATTTTAGTAGGTCCATTAGGTTAATGTTAGTTAGTGGATACAGCTGTTGAATAGATAAAGGAATAATCTCAACATTTGTGTTTTCCTCCCCAGGTGAAAGACCTGTTCAAAGAGCTGAACGTCAAATGCAATGTGGTGGAGCTGGATCTCATTGGTAAGACTTGTGAAATTTTTGGTCAGTGGTTTACAAAGAGGGCAGCAGAAACATAACACTTGTTGGTAAGACTCATTCCCTTGTGTTGAGACCTACATCAACACAAGTGATTTAGAGTTTCCCTATTGACCAGGAAAAGTGCTCAACATAAACCAAATGACATTATGATATGAGCTAAGACAGCCACAGTCGCCCCAAGTGGAACAGTCATTCTTAAATTGCAGGTTTCAGTGGCTATGAATGGAAATAGTGCCTTTTTAGGGGAACTTGATCAGATGAGATACAGATTTGCCAAGCATGAAAACTCCTGGATTATTAAAATTAGTTTTAACATCTGTTCACTTCCCATATTGTAATTTCATCAAAACTCAACGGGGAACAAAATCAAGCGTTCATGACCCTGACAGGACCTGGTTGTTTGGGTTTGTGCAGGACAGCAAGCAGCAGAACAAAAATATCTCTACTGCGGAAAAGTGTGTGTGTTTGCATTTCATGCAAATCCAAACTGGAATTCGGCCGTTTTGCTGATGCTTTGTAAAACCACTATAAACACCAGACATGTTGGTGTGCCTTTGGATAAAGAGGCATCAAAGACATGCGCCAGCAAAGGCAAACAGCTGTTACTTTTTTTTTTGTTGTTGTTTTTACCATCCTTTATAGATGTGATCCCGATTGATCTGAACAAACAGCTAAATTTAGGACTTCAAAATGAAAGGGCGTTGTGAAGTTTTATTAAGACAGATGGAGTTAACAGCAGGTTAGGCTTTCTGTTGTCATCTACTTGTTTACATCTGTCTCTTGTACACCGTTTCATGTTATTTAATTGCTACTGAAATTATTAGGAATCTCCATCCCTGTCAAAATGAGTATTTTTGAAAACTTGATCAGAAATGTTAAACTCTGATTTCGATTTTCTGCACTGATGTAATTTGTTCATTACTGGTCGGGTGTATTTTGATAATTAGGTTGGTACATCACAGCGATCTCAGTGTGACTCTCCTGCTGTGCGTGCTGTTTTTGCATAACAGGCAAACTTATTTGAGGTGTATGTCTTATCTTCTGAGTAGCATTTATATAATTCTCTCTATGCTTCCAAGTTTTGCTTTTCCTTGTGTTGTAAACAGGTTGGTTTGACCCCTGACCCCCTAAAAACACTATTTTTAATGATATCAGTTGAGAACATGTTTTTCCTTCGGAGGAATTTGAGTCTTAAACGGCTTCTCGCAATTTATTTGAAGGACATTTTCCTTCCTCTAGCCAGGATGTTAATGTTTGACCCCATAACGTGCTGTCAAGTCTTACTTTGCCGTAACGCAAAATGTGCTGAGTCACTCGCTGTAGATATTTTGGCTGTGGTCCATATCTGTGTAAACCCGAGCCTCTCTGCTCTTTCTTGCCGAGTTATTTTTGCATGTTTCCAGTCTCATCTGTTAATGTTGATTATAGTGTGTACCATATAGATATTTGTCCAATTATTTAATGATTGCTATTTTAATCATTGTGTGGGAGAATAGTCAGAGCACAGTTTGCATGCTAAAGTGAACCTGATAGTCAGTATGAAAATATTTAATACCCACATTCAAATTTTGTTAGATAAACCAGTTGTGTTGCTGCTTAGGCAAAAAGCATTATGATTATGAACCAAGCCGAGGGTGCAGAGAGAAATTTGATTCTTATCGACCTATTTGTGACTGAGGACTGTAAAACAACGTGGACAGCGTCTGGGGCGGCGCATCGTGGCCTGTAACTGGCAAACAATAGAGTTAAATATTTACAATAGAGAATGAGTTTATTTTAGCTAAGCTAATTGAAACAGAGCTGGTACAAACATGCATCAATAGATATATTGATGTAATCAATTGTATGGATCAACAACCCTATCAAACCCCCCTGCAGATAAATATGGTCATCAGGAATGATGAGGGAAAAAATCAACTCAGTTACAAATCTTTTTTTTTTTTTTTTTTTATTCTTTTTAAGGATATTTGTATTGCCGTGCTGACCCTGAATTCATACTTTGTCCTTATTTTAGGCAGATTTTTATTTTGTTCAGAGTGGGAACAAAATAAATGCAACACATGGCGGTGTGATCTGTTCAAACAAACATTTACTTCACATCTCTGGTGTAGCATCTTCGGAATCAAACCTATGTGAGGACTGAAAGTTAAAAAACATGCTGCAGCTCTACACTTTAAACCTTAAATCTGTGTGGAACAATTTTGTCTTCAATCGTTTAAAAGGTAAGGATTAGTTAGATGTGAAAATGCCAAGTACTGTGGAATTACAACCAACATGCAGCCTATAGCCTACTGCCTGTATTAGGTTAAGCCTACTCAGGAAAAAACACAACTGTTTTTCTTTATTTAAAAAAAAAAAATAATAATAATAATATTCTAGTTTACTTGTTGTTGTTTTTTGGCTGGTCAGTTTCTATCTTTACGCCTGTAATTAATATTAAGATCTCAAAGTCGAGTAGATTTGACCTACATGATCATAATTGTCTGATTATCTGATTAAGTATGACTCAGCAGTTTTTTGTAGTCCAGTGTTTAAACATATCAAATTACAAAATACTTACAAAACCTGCAACACATATCAGCTCAGACCCAAGTCTCATTTTGTATCAGGAGGCTTCCTGCCGTTTCCCATCCCTACTAATTAGAGCAGAGATCCAATAGGAAAAGGAGCATCCAGAGAAAATCTAATATGAGTGTTTCCTCTGTAATTTGTTTGCTGCTGTGGCACTTTGGGCAATAACTAAAGTAAAAACCAGAACCCGTATCTCAGGAACAAAAGTTTGTGGAGACACAGGACCAAGACGGGCGCATTAAGCATCTCCAAGGACCTTGAGACAAGTCTTAGTTCTGAGTCACGCCGCGTTTCAGTTTCGGAGATGCTATTAATGTAATTGCCGAGTGGTTTGTGTTTGTGCCACCTCTTTCCCTTTGGGCCAGTGATCCCAAAGTCTTAGGGGTTTTTGGAGTCGCTGAGTTGAGTGGACTACGGTAAAGATAGCCAGTTATTTCAAAATGAGAGCCGATCCGGGTTAGAGTTTGGATGTTGTTGTTTGCCTTCCCGGCCCCGATTCTCTTTGATGTGGTTAGCACGACACCTTACCCAGCTATCGCCATCTCATACAGAGAGGTGTAGAACCAATATGCTAGTCACCAGAGAAAAACAGGTTGTTTTCACCTGGAGGGAATTTCACAAAGCGAGCTTACAGTATCCAGAAGTTGAAGTTAATGCCTCACGTGAACTACTGTCAACATTCAGTCCAGGCCCAAGCAGTCCCACTAAAAGAAGCTTATTCATGTATTACTTAACCAGTCCTCATGAGCTGAATGTGTGTGAGAGGCAAACCCAAGTCCCTCTGCACCACTCGCAATAAAACATGTACATTATTGTGAAGTAACTTTTTGTTTTTACTGACTATTAATTATCAGTAGAGTGATGTAATGAGATGAAGTGATTTTGGTTTCAAAGATTTCAAGGGATGGTAGCCTTAGTCAAAGCTGTAAGTTTATATCAACTTAAAAAATGTCACAATTATTTGCAAGGCATTGTTCGAGTGTGTGTGTGTGTGGGTGGGCTGGGGGTTCACATGTTGTATCATGAGCAACACATGTCACTTTTTGAATAGGCAGTTCCATAGACCAAACTTGCCTTGAGGATCCAGGTATGGTGCAGTCATAGTCATATGCACAGCAAATTGCAGTGTAAACAAAGACTATAGAGATCTGATGTAAATTAAATAAATTTAATTTTAAGTAAAGTACTATTTGTCACAACAGCAACCAATAGCTCGCTCAAACAGACAGACAAAAAAGATTCAGTGAGATAAGACAATGGCAAAAGGGAAACATGGGGAAGAGGGGGACTAGACACAGGTAAGTCTCCTAAGATTACAATTTTGACCATATTGTAATATAAGGAATTTGGCTTCTACACTGTAGAAGTGAGACAGCAGTATAGTGGTGAAAGCTGGCTGTAGTTCTTGCAGGTATTTATCAACCGGTTAGGAGCCAAAAGTTTTGAAATAAACTTGGCTTTTCAGCTTGGTTCCCTTTGTGGAATGCCCCCTGGAGTATCTAAGGTGCTCCAGGCTGTTTATTTGAGTTTGGTCATGGTTTGCATGTAACCCACCAAAAAACAGTAAAAATTTGTGTCTCATCGTTTCCACATGTGCAACGTAAGTTTTCATCTGCTTAAAAGTTTACTTAAGTTAACTTTTAAGGAGATGATCAGCAGGAAAGATCAGGGGCAGGTCTCAGGTGAAAAGCAGCAAGTAAAGATTGTTCTGGATCAACAACTCTATCAAGCCGCCCACAGATACTACCGATATTTTACAGACACTTTGTGCTATGGGACAGTAAAAATCCTGCGTACTGCCCCTTTAACAACATTGAACTTTTTGTGCAGAGGATGGATCCAACTACCAGGATCTGCTGCTGGAGATGACAGGACAGAAGACTGTTCCCAATGTCTTCATCAACAAGACGCACATCGGCGGCTGTGACAAAACGATGCAGGTAGACAAGAGTGAAGGACTCAATCGCTCCCACTGCTCTGCTGTGTCTGGTCCGCTGTCTTAAAGAGATTTAGTTATTTGGTGCCCAGACAGCTCCACCTTTCATCATATGTTGCCATAAAGTTTGCATGTTTCTCAAGGCGTGATTGCCCAGTGCTATCACACAAGCTAGTGGCTTGTTGAGATGCGAGAAACGAGGTTTAAAGGGGAGCTATTTTGTATTTCAAGTGGCATTTAAAGCTCAATTCACTACCCAGACCTCTATTAGCATAAAAATAGCTCATTTGAAATGCCCAGGCTGTCCTTCCATGCAAAACCATCAAATGCACAATTGAAGTCTCGATTGTTTTTGTTATCTAACCATATTTGAAGCTGGTTGTTTGGATGTTGTGGCCACATGAGCTGCATGCACCTCTCTTCTAGTAGGTAACACAGTTTAGAAATGACTAATATAACAAAAATACAACCAGTTTAGGTCTGGTTTCAGCCTAGGAGAAGTGACAGGTTTGGTACACTCAGGCTGCTTTGCTTCTGTGGATCCTAAATCATTTCCATGCTTTCTGCCAGGCCCATAAAGACGGCGTTCTTCAGCAGCTTCTTGAGAGTGGAGACAACGAGGCCTACGAGTACGACCTGATCGTCATCGGAGGAGGATCTGGAGGTCTGGCCTGCTCAAAGGTAAAACTGTTCTTTAATAGAGCTGAACAGTTATTAATCAAAAAATGATTGAAATCACAATATGGCCAAGTGGAGCATCCAAATGGTACTGCACATTTTTTGATTAAAGGTAAAATGTGTAACAAAACATTGTGGTATCATATTAGTTTATTTACCACAGAGATGCCTCTGTGTACAAAATGTATTTTCCATATGTCAGAAAACATGTTTGTTTGGTAGAGACCCCAGCAAAAATCACACTGTAATCATTTTAATAATTGAAAATGAAAATTATTATGCAAAATGATAAGTCCTAATAAAATCATGAATCATATTGCAGTATCTGTAAAATTAATTGCAATATATTTTTTAACCATATCATTGAACCCTTGACTTTACAATCACATTATATGGGATCGACTTCCTTCAGCCTTTGACATGAAACGCCTTTGACTGGCTAAAGTCGCTATGAGCTAAAGTAGCTACAGAGAAGTCATCACATTATGACACTTTGTGTTTTTGTGGTAGGAGAACAGCTGTGTTTTCATGCATGGAGCTGGCTGTTGGCCATGCTCTGGTTAAGGTCTTACTCAAGTTAAGCTATTTATATGAACCTTTGGTACGCTGACATTCAGTGTCTTTGTTGCCATGAATAAACAAGTTAACATAACACACCCTCTCCCTTTGACTGAGCAGAAGTGAGTTACTTATAATACATGATGACCCAGTATTTGGTGCCAAAATGTACCCATAATGCCATGTGAATTTGACATTTTGGAGATGGCAAAACAAATAAGTAAAAGCAGCTGTGTGTGTGTAGCAGCACACACCTGTTAAATTTTGAAGCAGTTTTGACAAATGAAAAATGTTCCTTACGTTCAGAATTTGAACTTAACAGTTCTTCCAGTTCAGTTACAGCATTTACAAGTGTTCAAACAAAATCTGTTTATTATCTGGTAAATAGAAGGGAATACCTCCTGCATGTGATTATAGCCACTGAGAAATGTGAGTGAATGTTGTATAAGGTGCATCCAGTGTGTTGCTGATCAGAGTTCATTCACTTCACATCCTTAGTGAAGAATCCTTGAAAGCTGCATCGTTGCATTGCTTTATTTCACTTTGCGTTGATAAAGCATGTCAACACTAAGATGAATGTTGTGTTGCCCTGTTTTCCCTTGTTCTCTTTTTTTTTGTGGTCAGTCAAAGCTGAAGCAAAAATGGAATACAATGCAATGCAATAATGGTGTTTACAAGCCCGGTCCTGTTGTAATGTTGGTTCTTTTCGCAACAGGAAGCTGCCATGCTGGGCAAGAAGGTGATGGTGCTGGACTACGTTGTTCCCACGCCGAAAGGAACCACCTGGGGTAAGCTTTTTTAGTTAGAAATATTTATTTTTAGTAGAGATGCACCCTTTTTTTAACTTATCTTTAACTTTTTTATTAGAAAATTCAGTTGTATGTTCGTGATAAACCGCTGACTATTATAACTATTCTCCTAAACTGCAACTGATTACAGGACCTTGTCTCCCTCTCACTCAAAATCTCAAAATAAAGTGCTCACAGTTACTGGACAGGACGTTTATGTGCAAACAAAATCCAGCTGAAAATTAATTGCAGTATACATGGTTTACACATGTGAACCACCATGTTTAAGTTGCATTTTGTAAGGTATTTGTTATATTGCTCTTATTTCATTGTTTCCCGTCAACACAGAAGTTAGAAGTTTATTTTGAAAAGGTGCTGCATGCATGTAAATGAAAACTGACAGTAAAAAAACGGAACAAAACAGTGCAGAGACGGTTAGCGCAGGGAAGTCATGACTGATCGAGCTGAAAATTGGCCGATTCTGGTCACTTATTGATTGGCGCGTCTCTTCTTTTTGGTACACCTTGGTATTTAGAGGGAAATTCCAGCCCAGAACACATTACCATTTCAAGCCATAGATTGGTGATTTACATTGTGTTGCTCATATGGTTTTGTTGGTTGATTGTTATTTTTGTTATTCCACAGCTAGCTAGTCAAAAGTTAATCCACTGACATCAATCAGCAGAGCCACAATGAAGATCAATAGAGATCGCATCAACACGTGAAATTCAGTCCGCAGGGTTTCTTTGTAGACTCGGTGATTTACAGAAATGTTAAACACAGAGGGAGAAATCCTCCAAAGAAAGAGAGCTCACCTTTCGCCCATTAAGCCTCGGTGTAGCTGCAGCTGCTCTCTTTGTGCATCGTGTTTAGTGACTGTACCGATGGGGCCGAGAAAAACACTGAAACAACAACAATGCACAATGCAAATCCCCACTTTTAAACACTGTTAATATACTAGGGTGGAATTTTCTTTGAACTATCATATTACCGTATTTCTTTGTGTCTAGGTTGCCTGGTCCTGGATCCTGCTCTGTTTTTTGTTAAATGCGTTCTCATGTTTCAGGTCTGGGTGGAACCTGTGTGAATGTTGGCTGCATCCCCAAGAAACTGATGCACCAGACGGCCCTGCTGGGCACGGCCATGCAGGACGCCCGCAAGTTTGGCTGGGAGTTCAACGAGACAGGTGAGGGCTCAGAGGTCGGCCAAAGGCCCAGGAGGTCTCGGAGGGGGGAAATCACCTCAGCTTTCCGTGGTAAATCTGAGGCGAGCCTCGCTTTCCTCCACTTTGTTATTCAGGAGTCACTTGTGGGCTTCAGTGACATCTTCATTAAGAATGTAACAAGTGATGGATTGCATCATTGGATCAATTGTAAATTCTGCTGATTAAATTGCATGTATCTGCTAAAAACAAAAAAGCAAATGCAATTGATCGCTCTGACTTTGTTCTGAATCAATATGAAATACTTTGGATTGAATGATTCAGGATTCTGAAAAAAATAGCATCATGTTGCTCTAACAAAATAGCATGAATTGAATTGGATAGCATGAACAACTTTTTGTCAAAGATTTCTTAGAACAATATCTAAATGTTCTAACTTCATTTCAGAAGTGAAAGGATAGTCTCACGTTATTGCATGTGTTTATTTAATGGCTGTTGAAACTTTGGCTGAAAGTACTGAATTCAATCATTTACTTGAGTTATGGTTTGGCTTGTAGTTTGCATTTCTAAATAGTGTTTTGGAAATCAAATTGAATGTATTTCAAGCCAAACATTTACAGAGTCTTGCAAGCGGGGCAGGTATTCTCCCAGTCTTGTCATGGCACACCCTGATGAGTTTCTTCTTCTATGGCCCAGTGAAACACAACTGGGAGACGATGACGACGGCGGTAAACAACTACATCGGCTCGCTGAACTGGGGCTACAGGGTGGCACTGAGAGACAAGAATGTCAACTATGTCAACTCCTACGCAGAGTTCATAGAGCCACACAAAATCAAGGTCAGTGTCGTCCCACCAGCAGCAATGTTTGTGATACAAGCGAGTTTCATCATGGCTGTCATGCAGGCGATTAGAATAGCACATGAATTTACTGTTTATTTAGTCATGTTGATAAACTGGCTGTTTTAAAGGGACAGTACACCCAGTTGAAGCTGCAAATCTTCTTATTTAGTAATATTCCTGTCTTCATCCATCGAGATTTCCTAAAAGTCAGTAATTGTGATAAAATTGAGTTTTGGTGGCTGCATTTTGTACAGTAATCCATTCCAGCAGGGCCGGGTGGGCTTTAGCTCCCCTTGTACGGTAACAATATTGTCCGGACCCTGAAGACCAACCAGCTGTCCAGCAAAGAGAAAATATCCCACTTGGTGGAACTGAAAGAGCTACGGCTCTTACTAGCACTGCAACAACACTGCAGAACAAAGTTTAAAGGCTTGCAGTAGTAGAGTTGACGTGACAAATGTCTGACACCATCATTCGCTAAAGCTCCTTGTTAGATTGAGATGGTGATGCAATGTTAGATCGATCCTCTGTAAATTGGATTTACATCCAGAAGCAGCACAAAATAAATTAACCTGTTTTAGGGATCTTTGTCTCCTGCAAGGCTTGGCAATATGGCCAAAAATATCACTATATTTCTTTCTACGCCGTAGTCAAAAAAATTAGAGAATTGCAGTTTAATCCACCTGCAGGACATTGGAAAAATCTCTCAAAGAGCCTCTGTTGTATTCTCCCGGCAGGCGACAAACAAGCGGAAGAAGGAGACTTTTCACACGGCAGCCAAGTTTGTCATCGCTACAGGAGAGAGGCCGCGCTACCTGGGCATCCCTGGAGACAAGGAGTACTGCATCACCAGGTGAGAGCGCAATCCCTGCCGCGCTGTGGATTTAACACGGCTAATCCCATCTAATGACATGTGTGGACGAAAGCCCCCTCTTAAGCCCGCTGTTAGAACAAGGAGCCTTCAGAAGATGCTTGAACCTGTTTAATCTTTGTAAAGTTTTTTGCTGCAGCGTGTGTGTGTGTGTGTGTGTGTGTGTGTGAGAGTGTGAGCGCCAGGTGTGATCTGTGCTCTTAAATGATTTTGACGGCTCGGTGCTCTCCAGGAGGCCTCGTCTCAAGGCTTCCATTTAATAGCTGTGGAATCTCCCAGCTGTGTAAACCGTGTTACCTAACATTACCCCCTGCTGTCTTTGGTGATTATGCCGCTGTTGGCAGCCTGACGTGTGACATGTTCTTCTGCTGCTCATTTGATGCCATAGATCGTTTCTCTGCGGATCTAGTGTCATTTTGTGACGCACAACTCTCAAAGAGGACCGTACTTCTCCCTACTTTTGATTCAGACCCAAATCTTTCCCAACACATTGACTGTTTCCTCTATGATGAAACATGTTGGTTTAAATGAAAACGTATCTGAAAATCATGTCTTTGCTCTACAGCTCTGATGCTATCTTGGCCGGGGTGTTTAGCATTTCCTTATTTATGCTTCATTGCCTTGCTGTGGCTTCCTGTTGACATGTGCTGCTTTGTACAGTCGTGCAAAAGATTTTAACTTCTCATGTCACAGATGAACCTAATTATTATTGAATACATGTCCTATTTGCAGTTTTTGACACAAATCTGTACACTTTCACATGATTTCTGACCGTGAAAAATCTAAATCTGACACTCACCAAGGTCAAAATCAGTAAATTTAACCAGTTTATTGCTTTGTATGTAGATAGATATTACTTCTGAGATCAGTAAAAGCAGTTTTAATTGATTATGCCCTCATCAGTA
The DNA here is from genome assembly GCA_900302555.1 of Myripristis jacobus. NCBI lineage: Eukaryota > Metazoa > Chordata > Actinopteri > Holocentriformes > Holocentridae > Myripristis > Myripristis jacobus. Next base: position 14,163 of record OMLB01012697.1, read on the forward strand.
ATTTTTAATTGGCCCTCATACCACAGGCTTCAATATTTATGTATTTACATGTAATTGATGGTTAGTCTGGTCTTCTGGCTGACGTGTGTGTGTGTCTTTGTGTTTTGTCCACCAGTGACGACCTGTTCTCGTTGCCTTACTGCCCGGGGAAGACCCTGGTGATCGGGGCCTCCTACGTGGCTCTGGAGTGTGGCGGCTTCCTCGCCGGCGTCGGTCTGGACGTCACCGTCATGGTCCGGTCCATCCTGCTGAGGGGCTTCGACCAGGACATGGCCAACCGGGCCGGCGAGCACATGGAGGAGCACGGCGTCAAGTTCATCCGTAAATTTGTCCCCGTAAAGGTTGGTCTCGCCTTTCTGCTAGGTGTGTTTTTGATTTTTGTAGAAAAGAAGTGACGTCCTCAGATGTCTTGTTTTGTCCTAACCAGCAGGCCACAACCCAAACATATTTAGTTATTTTCATAAATGACTAAAGAAGCCAGAAAATATTCACATTTGAGAAGCTGGAATCAGGGAATTTGGAAATGTTCTTCTTTAAAAACGACTCAAAACAATTCCTTGATTATCAGTATAGTTGGCGATTATTTTAATAGCGGGCAACTATTCGATTGTTTGAATTATTTTTCTACAATCATGATGAAATAAATAGCCGTGTTATAATTTTAGCTAGGCCTGTACAATTCCAGTAGAAATTAAAGTGTGGTTGACGTTGCCGTTTGCCAGCACATGATTGACCACAGACCACAGACACCGGCTTTGCAGTGTCTTTGAAAAGCAGTCAGTTTTATTGGTGGGTGATACGCTGACTCGTCACTGTGTAAACTCATTTGGTGTTAGATTGAACTCAACAGTTTACTTATTTGATTTAGCAAACTTTGGTTCAACTATTGTCAGATAACACTATTGCAATCCTGTCAAATTAACTAATAAAGATAGGTAAGTTTATTAGTTTGTGTTGCTTTTAAGTTGATTTGAACTTGATAATCCAGAGGAATGGTTCTTTTTCAGGTCATGGATTTCTAATGCATGTGTAGTTGAATGGATGGTAGATGTGGACGAACAGCAAAGAATTCAAGTATTGTCGTATTTTGAATTTAGCAAAGTCAACAGAAGGACAGAAAACAGGCTCATCTGCAGCTGTCACATTCCAGCATGTAAATGTCAACTTGATACAGTATAAACTGGCCGGTAGCGTTAGTTCAGCAAACACTTTCTATTTGTATGGCAGTCTAAGTAACTAATACCAGTTTCAAATGCATCATATACTTTATCTTTTCGCTGTTAGAGGAAATATTTCACTTTGCTCCTTTAAGAGGCTTCATAGACAAAACATTATTAGCTGCCACGTTCACCATAGGTTATGTGGCCGTCAAATTAATGACAGCCGTGGCGAAATACACACGTCAGTAGAGGTTGAAAGGTGCTCGGCAGACTTTGAGCTGTGTGTAATTGAACATTTGCCCGTCCTGGACACCTTTTTGGTTTGTTCACAGTCAAGAAATGACATATCAGCTGTGTTGCGTAATTTACAAGCTGTCATCATTACTGGCTTTTTATGACGCAGCTTTACTGATAGGCCACCTGGCATCGTAACGTTTTGTCTCCTCAGCTTGACGTTTGACAAGGCCTTTTTTTTTTTTCCCCTTCCCGTACGTCTGTGTGTGTCAGGTGGAGGAGCTGGAAGCAGGCACTCCTGGCAGGCTGAAGGTGACAGCTAAGTCCACAGAGACCGACGAGATCATCGAGGGAGAGTACAACACTGTACGTCCCGAATTCTCACTTCCCACAACTTCTGTATTTCTCACTGGAGATGAAGTAATATCTCTAGTAACTGTTTGGACAGCTTTGAAGAAAAATCCACCCCTGCTACCAGCGATGGGCCTTGTGTTTCTGGCTCGTTTTGTTGTCACATCATCTTTATTTGGCAAAGTTATTCACAAGAATGGAAAAAATACTCAACCAGACAACACTTAATGATATTTCCAGTGAAGCCACAGCCGGTTAGCCGCAAGCTGTTGTTTTGAGTGATCATTGTCTGAAGTAGACGTAGACAAGGCAGGTTGAGGGAAACTAGATATGGCAAAAGGTTTTCAGCCCCTGTAAAGCACTGAACTGTATCAGTGAGCTGCAGTGCATTGACGTCCATTTTGGCAAACTCGTCATTTTTGTCAGCTCTTATCACGTGTAAACATGCACCAGTAGCAGGAATGCTGTGAGGATAGTGTGTGTTTTGTTGTTGTTTGTTCTTTTTTTTTCTCAAACTGAAGACGCCATGCTCTTGTCCTGCAGGTGTTGATAGCGGTGGGCCGAGACGCCTGCACGGACAAGATCGGCCTTGACAAGGCAGGGGTCAAAGTCAACCCCAAGTGAGTTTATTATCCCTCTCTGTGTGCCTTCCTTTTCTTGTTTTCCCTTCGTCACTCTGTGTCATCCCTCTGTCTTTCCTCATATTTCATGTCTACATAATAGTCACAGCAGGTGGGTGTGCCTGTGCCTTTAAGACTTACGCTCCAGTCATAGTGATTCAGCAGTATTGCCACCCCGTGGCTCTCAGCAGGAGGTGGGGTGTGTTTGTTTTATAATGTATGGGAGGGTTTGGTTGGTAAGACGAGCCCACTAGCAAGGCGCCCGCAGGTCTTAAAAGACATAAAATGGGTCATTTACATCTGAAAGCCTTTTTTAAAGTGCATCAAAATGTCTCAAATGGTTATAAGAGGTCAGTTTTATTTGTTTTTCTTTGTTTTGTGTCCGCTCTAAAGTTATTATGCCAACACAATTGGACTTAATGTTCCTTAACAATTTAACATGAAATTTAAGATACCAGAGGGGAAATTCAAGTGCCACAGCAGCAATAAAATCAAATCAAATGGGTTGTCTAGTTTCCTGATACTGGTATCTTCAAGATTTAATAGTGAGCCCACTGCAGCCAACGACATTATGTCGACCGGGCCTGTCAGTGGGATGCTGCAGCGTTACAGGGCTAAATGTTGTTTTATATCATTATTAATGAAACTAAATACATTAACAATAATAAATTACTAATAAATAAACTTTCTGTCAAATGAATTAAATACAAATCCAGTGAAAAGGGAAATTAAAATCGTACCTGCATTGTTGGGAAATGTCGTCCTGCCCACTTGCTTTTGTTCCATCACAGCAAGGAAATCACCACCACTGCAAGAGAATGTGAAATAAAAGTGTGCATTGTAATTGTGTGTAGTTAATATCTTAAACTGAAAATGAATAGTATTGAGAGTTTCGAGAATTGATGATTTATCTTAAAATCGCTTTCAGCACTAGAACCTCAACTTGAATGGGAACTTAAGCCCAGATCTTGACAGATATGGGACAGATGTAGATTTGTCACTCAGAAGCACCACAGCTGCACAAAAATTACAGCATAAACACAGATTCCACTGTTAAAGAAAGAGACGTAGCGGTTTTCATATTGCCCACCGTGCCAAGCTACAGTTTCAGAGCTTTCATTACCTGTTTGATCAGAAACATACCAGCTTTGGTCATACATTTAGCCTCCAGATATCTTGACTTCATTTTGTAACTGCTTATTGTTTCCAGCGTGAGGAGTGGAGTGTCTCTGCTATATTGGGAAGGGGCCGGTGTCGGAGGCTGTTAGGCCACAGGGATTAAGACAGCATGAGGCAGGCTTAAGACGGCGCTCTGAGTCATATGCCTCAGTCTTATGACCGTTGTAGTATTTCCATGGGGCCGGCGCTCAGCCAGCGGGCCACCGGGTTCAGGGGCCGGCAGCAGGTTGGTGTGTATCACCACTGTGGTTATTCACAGTTACAAAGGAAAAGAAGTTATTGATCGTTTGCTCGTGTGTTGCTGTGTAATATGTGTATGTGTAGGAAGTACGACACGGACAGTGTCGACATTTCGTCCGTCTGGCACGGGCGGTTCAGTTCGGACGTCGTCTTTTGAATTTGATGGCCTTTGATCACAAATTAGATCCAGTTTAATAGACAGACGCCTTGTTTAATTCATGCTGCAGCCCTGTGTCCACATTCTGCTCAGTAGAACCTGTTACTCTGTTGGAGTGATTTCCCCGTAGTCTTAAATATTACATATTACATACAGTCCCTTTCTTAGTTTTAAACTTGTGGTGACAAAACATCTGCTTAAACTTGAGTTTTGATGCCAGTATTCTGTTTACACACACTGGGACCAGTTGGGAGATGTATACATAGATTATTATATGCCATGTATGTAATTTCTACAATTTCTACAATGTTGAATTGCACACACAGATAACTACTGCACTTGTTTTGCTTATTACACTGTGATGGAGCATTGTCAAGTCCAATGAAAACTGTGTAAATCAGTTGAATGCTGAGAGAGCTCATATAACTCCACTGGTTTTGAGAATATTTAAGTTGCTTTCCCAGATGTTGCAGTGTAAATACATGAATAGGACTTGTGCTATGAGGATTAATTAATAGTTAGATGTAACAAGGATAAATAATATTAATCTGAGAAGAAGAGAGAATAAGGATTGGAATAGAACTATGAGCATTTTAATTTGTCACTCTCCAAGATGTAAGAATTTGGCGTGACAAAGGCTTAGCTTGGTCTTCACAAACGGTCAGAAGTTAAAAGCAGTGTTTTTGCACTTTCTGCAGGAACGGGAAGATCCCAGTGAACGATGAAGAGCAGACCAGCGTGCCGCACATCTACGCCGTCGGCGACATCCTGGAGGGCAAGTGGGAGCTGACGCCTGTGGCCATCCAGGCCGGCAAGCTGCTGGCACGCCGCCTGTACGGAGGCGGGACTGTCAAGGTACACAGAGCAGGAAGTCACGCTGTCCGACTCGTAAACCAGAGGCAGGTTAGAGGACGGGCTTCGTCTCAGGCTGCGTTCACACCTGTTTGGTTTTGGAGGAGTTTTTTCAACACCGGGAACATTTACCTTCCGAAGATCGGTTCATTTGGGTGTATGTGAACGCAGCGATCGCACTCAGATGCAGTACAAAGAAGGAAAGCAGACATCGCCAAGAAACCCTCGTTTGTAGTGAACGCCTACTCGACTTAGCCAACCGAACAGCTCAGTTTCCATGTAAAAGTAACTGAGAATGTCGTTTAGTTGTGTGAGACCGTGATTGGAAACATATTTGTGATACGACAGAAACAAACATAGAAGGCAACGAAAATATGTTGCAGTATAGTGTATGAAGATCATGTTTCAAACACACACACACAAAAACACACACAGCTGCTGATCTCCAAAGGTCAGATCAGAGCTGAAGTGTGTGGATGTTACAGATCTCTCTGTGGGGGGGAAAAAGAAAGAGCCCCGGCATTTGTTTACAACTTTAATGTAAACTGTTGCTGTGTGAACACAAATGAACCGACCATCAAATACAACAGTTGCATCATTTCAGCCCCGGAATCAGAGCAAAGCAAAACGAGCTACATGTGTGAGATCGCCCTCAGATTGTATCTGTTGGAGGAAACCGCTGTGAGCACCGCATCACATCTGGAGACGTGGCAACAAACAGCCATAAGACTGATCTGTTAAACACAGCGGTCAGACTGTAGTGCTGAAATGACGAGCTGATAAATTGATTAGTGGAATGACAGGAAATTGTTATAATTTTGATGTTTGTTTTTGTCATTTATCAAGTATAAATACCAAACATATGTTGGTTAAGGTTTGCTTGCTTTTCTTTGTTTGATCGCTCATATTGAAGGTAGTTTTAAGGCATTGCTTTGAGCTCTGACAGGCATTTATCATTTTAACATTCGATAGATAAAATTATTAATCAAAATAATAAATACATTGACTGGAAATGAACATTTAAATCTGCTAGGGCTGCAACTATTACTTTAGTGTTTACTTCATGTGCACATGATGTGTCATTGGTGTAAGGTCCAGACAACATGCATAGTTTTAGTCAGTGGCTGGATTGATCATCACACAGTTGGAAAGCTGCAATCAGCCTCCAAAAATCTCCCTGACGAATCCCTGTATCCATTGCTGCTTGTTGAGCTGCAGTGACATGGTTGATTTTTATCAGAATATCATCTGACATGACAACAGAAGCCTGAAAAAGGTTTTATTTCCATTTTGCACCACTGAGTCCCGTTTAAATGTCTTTGTTTGTGCAGTGTGACTACATCAACGTTCCCACCACCGTGTTCACCCCGCTGGAGTACGGCTCCTGTGGCCTGTCAGAGGAGAGAGCCATCGAGCTGTACGGGCAGGACAACATCGATGTGAGACACACACACACACACACAGTCATCTGCATAATGTATTAGTTATCTGTTTCACTTTACACCAACTTCTGGCTGGAGTTTAATGCAACCACAAGACAATGTCTGTGGTTCTGCTCGATGATTTCTTTGTCCAAAAGGAAGGAAAAGGAGTTGTACTTTACTTCAACTAGACATGAGGAGATGGTGGGGTTTAGGAAGGGAGCTGTTCAAATTAGATCACTGTATTTTCCAATATTTGCCAACACAACCATATTTTCAGTTTGTCTTCTTAGTTTTACCAGTCTTTTGTCCAAATTCAGCACAAAGTTGACTCACCTGTCACATGAATGCGAGTTGAAGGTCATGGGATCAGTAAAAGCTGTTCATGGGAAAAGCATTTGTCTAATTGGATTTGTTTTGTGATCGCTCATGTCCGTTCACTCATAGCCTGGATGAAAAATGTGATCTAAACTTGAACGAGTGTGCTGTTCAGTCCGTCCGCCAGCTGGCAAAAGTTAAGGTGTTAAATTGCAGTATTACGTTGCAGACATGTAATTTAAACCAAAGTCTGTTGGTAGAATTATCTCCTTATCTTGGCATCATGGTGCGCATTTTATACTGTCAACAAAACACACTCAGATAGACTCCTGCAGCAGGTTGAGCTGAAACTCTGTGTTTTTGCCCCATGAGATGAATCATGTTCACTGCCAGTGTGAACGTCCGGCTGTGACTGACTGTTGTTTTCTCTGTTCAGGTGTATCACAGTCTGTTCTGGCCTCTGGAGTTCACCGTGCCCGGCAGAGACAACAACCGATGTTACTCCAAGATCATCTGCAACAAGCTGGACAGCGTAAGATCACCCGTTTGTTGCCGATTATTTAGCTGCAGCTGTTTGTTATTTTCCTGTTTTGAGTCGTCTAAACCACGTTGTGTTTTTAACAAAATATGCCTCACCGACCCCATAATAACACATTGAGCTCCTTGTTATATTATTACCACCAGTAGTGGCTTTTTGCTGTTATTTTAACGCCGTGTCTTTGTGCAGGAACGAGTGATCGGGTTCCACTACCTCGGTCCGAACGCCGGAGAGGTGACTCAAGGCTTCGGAGCAGCCATGAAGTGCGGCGTCAACAAGGAGCAGCTCAGCAGCACCATCGGCATCCACCCGACCTGCGCTGAGGTAAAACAGTGTTCTGTCACATCAGATGTGTTTTTTTAAACTCCCCTGTGCAGCTCGTGTAAAGCCCCAGACAGACTGGCTTTTAGTTTTGATGCACTGATATGAATGCTTTTATGGGTATGTGTGCCAACGCAGGCTTAAGTCACAGATCAGATATCATACTGACGTTACCGATGCACGCAATCCACCGCTACTGCCTCCACAACGGTCTGTCGGCCACGCTGTAGTTGGTGAACGCAGAGGTTTTCTTCTTCAGCAGTGCCTTCCCAGGTGCATTGTGCTGATTACAATATAGCACCACAGTGGCATGTGCCGGTACTGCAGTCACAAGTCTGTCTGAACCTGCAGTTCAAATAGACTGCTTTGAAATGCATTGAAATTTCATGATTTTTTTTTATATATATATATATATATATCTAATTGTTAGAATTTTTGAGTGGTTTACTGTGGCTTCATGTAACCTTGCATATCTTGCCAACAACAGCAGTGAAATAATAATACCCTAACTGGAATTGGATCGGAATTGAAAGAAAGTGAATCGGCGCAGTATTTGAAAACAAAGCACAGGAAATGAGCGAGATGCCAGGGATTTTCATTTTTAAAACCAGATGTCAGGAAGAGACAGCCAGCAGTGTTGGTTGTATTTTCTGATGTTTTAGACTTCTCTTTATTCGCATTAAATTTGACCAATGATGCCCGTTCTAAATTTAATACAGGTTTGATTAAAAAAATATATATATGGTTATATGCACTGAGCCTTTAATATCCATTTTTTTCTGCCAAACTGCTCATTTATAGTCTTTTTGCCATGTTGCACATAAAGGTCATTCCTGGTACCATGGAAAAATGCCTTAAACAATTCTTTATTTTATTTATTGTTTATTTGATCAGAAAAATTTCAAAGGGGCTACATTACTGAAAAATTTGGAGAACTTTGAACTAGAACTTTCTCGTCTCTCATCCCTCGCAGGTCTTCACCACGTTGGAGGTGACCAAGAGGTCCGGCGGCGACATCACCCAGGCCGGCTGCTGAGGTTAAACCCTGCTCGTTTAGCGGGCTGCTCTCATGTTAAACTCCTCGACCGGTCGCTCCACCACCAGCTCCCAGTCAGCCTCCGCCCGGCCGCGCCCCACCCCTCACTCCGTTTACAGGCCAGTTGTTTCTCAGGACAAACCTAACACCGCGGCCACAGCCTGAATCGGTGAAACCGCTCGTCTCCAGCGAGAACGGGTCAGTTTTAGATGGAAACTGAAGTGAAATGCACTGAGTGAGGGGCCATGTGGCGGCGTGGCTCGGAGCTGAGAGGCGACCTGGTGACGGTCGGCTCGCTGTAATGAGGGCAGCCCGTTGAACAGCGGGGTTACTCTGCTTGTTTTCCTCCTGGGCGCCGCCAGCGTGTCCTCTCCAGAGGAGCACCGACACACACTGCCGCTGCGGATTGGTGTGTGTTTGGGCTGTTTGTGACGTCCTGGCCCGTAACCTAAATTTCCAAGGTGGGCCAGGATCGATGTGCCTCTGCAGAGACGCCTGAGTTTGGCTCCCAACCCTTCGTCCAGCTCCCCAACGTAACACACTTCCCACTCACGCTCTTTGAGATTGCCTTTAGCGAGGCAGGTATAAATTCATGCACAGCCAGGTTTTGAAAGGATGCACGGCTCTGAACTCTGATCCAGCTTGTGGTATAAACACCAGGATATTATTTAATTTGGTATGTGTGTACTTCAGAATAAAACACGTCATCGCGTCTCTTTACGTCGAGCCCTCAACATTCCACGCATTACTCCTCCAGATAAATCCTTAAGAAGAAACTGAGGTGTGTAAAGGGCAATGTTATGCTGCTGTCAGCGTGTTGTCATCGCTGTGTGAGGCTTTTCTGCCATAAAGACAGCTCGATTTCTACTGCTACCAAAGTGTTAACCAAAAACCACCCGTGTTGCCGAGAGCTCGAGAGCTGACCAGCTTTTAACTTCCACCATCACTCGCATCCACGTCTTTCAGGCCTTTTTGTTGCGCTGTCAGAAAACTGAACGAGAACTGAATGGAAGAATCCAACATGAATTGTACTGAATGTTCCATGTAAAAAAAAAACAAAAAAAAGAGCATTTTCATAAGTTTTGAGTCAATTAAGTTAATGTCTGTTTGATCTCGCTGGTTGCCTCTGCGTTATGTGTATGTAAAGATGTATCCGATCTTCTAGAGGACAGTATTCTGCTCACTGCCGTCAGTGGGACTTTTTGTCATGTGTATAAACGACTGCTTCACTGTCAAACCACTGTAGAGGAATTCTCTTTCAAGACTTAATAAAGGATGTATTCACCTGGAAGAGTTTATCGTGTCGGCCTCTTTGCACTCAGGACATTTTATTAGGGATGCACGATACTGGAATTTTCTGCTGATATCACATGTCGATATTTTCCAACTCTTGGCTTATTGCCTCTGCTGATATGTGGATATATGCTGTTCATTAAAGAGAACAGCAAGTCTCTCCTCTAGTGGAATTAACATTTTATTTTAAGTGATGTAAAACATGCCTTTTATTTTAAATAATATGCTATCGCTATTGTTTTTAAATTTCTCACCTTATTAAGCACTTAACACTTATTGCTTGAAAATGCTCTAAGTAAAATCATTATTAGTAGTATTAATTTAAAAAAAAAAAAACAGTAAGATTCATCCTACTGACACAGGCTGGTTGATAATCTCCTCTCATATCAGCAGAAATTTTCATTTTAAAGCCAATATCGGCTGTTACTGATAATCTGCTGATGTTACTGTGCATCCGTCCATTGTATTAGTTGAAGAACTTGGCCTCAACTAACAGATCTATTGTTGAAGAAAGTCTCCCTTCATACAACATTACACTTGATGTTGTCACAGGCTGTAGGGCTGACGGACTCGAAGTCAAAAATAAACTTTGTGTTGCTTTACTTAGGATTTTTTTCCAGTTAGGAGGAAGTGGAGGAGAGTTTCAGGTTCCCAGGCGACCTGCCTCCGTTTCCTGAACAGAGATAAGTGAGCGGTTATGACTAATTTAGAGTCAGAGTGGCTCAGCACAATGAGATAGGTTTTCATATGGACTGTCCTGACACCGACTCACTTCCTGTTCACCTCAGAACCCATAAACAACAGCTAACACGATAATAATCCGGACAGCAAAATCAATTTTCAATAAACTGATGGATTAAAGGTCAAGTTCCATTAATATAATCATGCATCATGTTTTCCTGTCATTGGGCTTTAGCAGGTTAACAGTAAGTCTGGCATTTTTTTTTAAATATCAGCTGTTAACAAAACAGGTGCCACACATTCATCCATTTATTTATTTACTGATTTATTTTACATGCTATATGTGAATGGCTGACTGTTATTACATCATCATTTCAGTTACGACATTCTGGAAAATTTCCAGTTTAAACCTTGTTACAGTGCTGGGTAAAGTTTGTTATATTAATGGAAATCATGGTAAAGGGGTTATTAAACCATTTGCCATTAATATAATTATGATAATTATTAATTATGTTTTGTACATTAAAAATTGTGGTTAGCATGCTGAAACTGATAGTTTCCTGTTGGCCTATAAAGGCTCATAAAGATGATTATGAAGTTCATAACGTATGAATTATCAAATTTTATTTTTGAACTCTTTGTATCATTTTTTGGAAAATGAGGGACTAATTTTTTTTGTATCATTTTAATTTTATTTTTGAATTCTTATTCTCACAATTTATGAAGAAGAAGGGACTTCTTTTTTCTATCTTTTTTATTTTATATTTGAAATCTTACCCACTTTCTGGAAAAGGAGGGACTTGTTTTTTCTACAATTTTCATTTCATTTTAAAATTCTTAGTCTCACAATTTTTAGAAAATAAGAGACTTATTTTTTGTCACTTTTATTTTATTTTAATTTTATTTTTGAATTTTTAATCTCATAATTTTTGGTATAGCCAAGACTGCTATTCTTTATCATTTTTATTTTATTTTTGAATTCCTATTCTGTCAATTTTTGGAAAATTAGGGACCTATTTTTCCTAGGATTTTTATTTTATTTTTGAATTCTTATTGTCACAATATTTGGTAAAGCAGGGCCTGTTATTTTTTTCTCTCAGTTTTATTTTATTTTTTTTTCGCAGCCTGATGAGCCGACATTCATCTCCCAGGAGCAGCAGCTTGTTATTTTGAGCTCACACAGCGACAGCGGATCAAAATCGGCCCCCTATTCACATCCTGCACATCAGAGAGCTCGGACCAAATAATAGCATCATTTCCTCCGGGCGTCTGTGGGGCTATTCAGCCTCTGTAAGTGGCGGCCGTGATCAATAGAGTCCAAGCTGGTGTGAAGCCTTTGTCTGGATCTGTGGCGTCGCTCCGTTCACATCTGAAATCCCTGTCACCTGCACACGCTGCCATGACAACTCCGGCTTTGATGAATTTTAATTTTTATTTGGTTGACAGCAGTTTTATTAGGGACAGTCGGCCTGCGGATATGAGCAAATTGATTCACTGCTGTTTGTTATTCTGATCTATTCATGTGTGTGTGAGGCTCAGAGCTGAAAACGATAACAGGCCGTATGCACAGGCTATTAATGCATATAATACAAACAGTGAGCATACACTGTTTAGACAAAAGCACACACTCCACCCGCTGGAGCTTTTCTGACCTCCCATTCTAAATCCACTGACATTAACATGGAATTGGTCCCCCTTTGCAGCTAGAACTGCTTCCTCTCTTCTGGAAAGGCTTTCCATAAGATGTTGGAGTATGTCTGTGGGAATTTTTGCCCGTTCATCCAGAAGAGCATTTGAGGTCAGACACTGATGTTGGGCGAGAGGGCCCGGCTCTCAATCTCTGCTCTAGTTCATCCCAAAGATGTTGGATGGGGTTGTGGTCAGGGCTCTGTGCGGGCCAATCAAGTTCTTCCACACCAAACTCACCCAGAGGTTTGGAGCTCTGCAGTTACTGAGTCAGCAGAGCGTCGGCCACTTTTACGCACTGTGAGCCTCAGCGCTCGGCGACCTCATTCTGTAACGTTACGTGGTCTGCCCCCTGGTGGCTGAGCTGCTGTGGTTCCTAAACGCTCCCTGCCTTAGAGGTAAGCAAACACACCTCTAAGCTGGCCATAGTTTCAAATTCACTGTTGTGACAAGGTGAGGCAACAGTGAACGCAGGTGAGACAGAGCTTATTGACAACAGCTGGTGAACCATTACACACCTACAGCTCCTTTTTCTTGTAAAAAAAAAAAAAAGTACAGTATCGATCAATTAGTCAATTAATCAAGTAAGCTTTATTTTGAGAGCACAAGTCATGAAGTGCAACTCCAAGTGCTGAACATAAGATTTTGGAAAGAGAGCGTGAGTTTAAATGGAAATAAAGAAGTAACAAAGTACTGTATGATAAAAAATGAAAGTAAGGAATGAGAAGTGACAGCAAAATTGAAACTAAAAAAAAAAATCAAACAGATTAGATGAAAGCAAAACTGAGTAAAGTAAGACTTAGTAAAGTGTTCAGATACGTCACGGCTTCTGTCAACAGAAGGAAAAGGAGACGCAGGCAGAAAAAAAAAACTGGAGGAAATATGAGTTTTCACAGGAAATGAATGACTCATTTTCAGGGAATCTGATCTGGACAGACGCCGTCACAGAGGCTCTGCTGGCTCTTTGCCACCGTGCCAAACCCAGTGCCACTTCTTTGGCTCTGAACACCAGGAACCTCCGGGACTTTCCCTTCACATGTCATGAGCCGCAGACTGGACGCTGCTTGAGACGCTCCTTTCACACAGAGCACAGACGCTGGTTTGAAGCCGGCTCGCTGGCGGTTTGGATTTCTGTGTGAAAGACAGGCCACCAATGAGCCTCATCCCAACTGAGCTGCTTTCTTTTCTCCTTTTTCTGAGTCAAAGGAGCAGTTTTTACAAAGACGGCTTTCTTAGAACGACTTTCCATGTGAAACTTTTTCATGCAACTTAAGATTTTTATTTCAAACATTTTTGGCTCAAAGGTGAAAGGTCTGCAGATATTCTCTAGATGTATTTTAGTAGCTATCTTTTTTATTACTCTTTTGTTAATTGTTGTGCTTTCTTTTTCTAAAGAGATATATTTCTCTCTTCTAGTGTTGGGAGGTAGATTCTGTGGTCTAATATCATTCATGTGCAACATGTGGACAACCTGCCGCTGTGACGCAAGAATTTTACAATTTGGGATCAATAAAGTGCTTCTCTTTCTCTTTCTCTCTCTCTCTCTCTCTCTCTCTCTCTCTATCTCTCTGTCTTTTTGGAGTCCCATCCAGTGAAAATCATGAACTGTGTTTGCATCATCATCATCATCGTCAGTGTAATGTTCCAGATGAGTTTGGTAACACAGCAACTAATTAATTTAATTTACAACAAGCAACAAATTGTTAAGTTGCCCTGTGTATCGTCGACCCTGCACATTAAGCTTTCTGCATCCTTAAATCAGGAAGTCAAGGGTTTTTTGTTTTGTTTTGTTTTGTTTTTTTTCACAAGACCAGTGTGCATTACTAGAAGCTGTAACTCTAGTTTCCGTCACGACAGCTCGCTTTCAGACAAAGAGGATATTAATAAAAGAAAACCAAACCACAGCTGGCACCACCTGAGCTCTGAGTGAACGGCTCCGAGCTGTCAAACTGAGACAAACTGAGAGCGAGAACAGCTTTTTTACTGGAGTCTTCTCTGTCTGAACATGAACGGAATAGGAAATCAATTCTGCTGGAAATTGTCAGTGCTTGTCATTTTTTATGTTAAAGGAATCAAAATCAGAATCAGAGCCAGGAATACTTTATTGATCCCTGAGGGGAAACTGGGCCAGTGCTCAAATTCTCACTAGAAGAATATATAGAGGCATAAATGAAATTATAAGAAGTGGGAAAGGGGTTTTCATATATATGTTGTAATTTTAATTTAGATTTTTTTTCCCACTTTTTGGCATGAAACATATAAAGATATTGGATATCAGCTGAAATATCAGAGAGAGAGAGAGAGAGAGAGGTTGAAAATGGTCCACTTCCTTTCTTTGTCGATTGCTCATTACTGTACTTTTTATGTTCTGGGAATATTTTGCAACACTGAACTTAACACTTTTGCAAGGACAAAGCCTCGTTATTCAGTCGGCCACAATAAGGAAGCCACTGTAGGAATGAGTCCTGAGTCAGGATCAGGTGTTAGCCCTGCTGAGAATACATTATAAAGCCTCACAAACACCCCTCATACTGAAAAGAATGAAGTCGTTTTTTTTTTTTTTCTCCTTAATGCATGGTTTGTGGATGATATAATTTAAGGTTGGGTGTCATCCTGGGAAAGCTGGAAGTTACCAGAAAGAAATCCAATCCCCTGCAGGCAGAAATCAGAGGTCGTGCCTGTCTCACCATGACTTGCCAGTTTCAGCTCCCTCCTTATCAGCCCTGCATGATGAAATGATCCCCGTCTTACAGCTGCGCGCTTTTATCAGCTCATAAATTTGAACTGACGACATTCCGGGAAATTAAACTTTAATAAACCAGAGTCATTTGTGCGCTCTTTGATGTAGTTACTGATTTATAAGTTTCACAGTGACAGACTCTTTCTAAAGCTGGACACATTAAGCGTAATGTGCACTGGAGCGTTTGCACAGTGTTAATCAAACAGAGAGGTGCGGCTGAGAAGCTCCAAGGCTTTAAAACGGCAGTGGGAGTCTGGTGTTTTTTCTTCATCACTGGGATTTGACCAATATTGGTTTTTTTTTTTTTAAGCCAACACTAATATTTTTGCTCTGAAACTGAAACTGGTGATATTCTGCACCATTATTCAATATCTTTTTTTTTTTTTTTTTAATTTCAGCCCTCCACTTTGTGAATATTCAGTGTGTACTCCACAGGTTTATTTCTTTCTGGGTGTAAAATCAAACAGTTAATCAACAACAAAGTCAATAAATAAAATGTATGAATGAACTACATCTTCGTTTCAGACTTTTTCACAAAGCTGTGGTGAGGGGCGAACCTCTGTCATATTCAATATTTATTAAAAGGCAAATATTAGCAGGTATATAATATATCTCTCTAACCCTAGTTGGCATAATATTTTTTTTATTTGGTTCCTCTGCAACTTCCTGCATTAAAACTAATCGCAGTTAAATATTTTACAAGAAAAAGGCACAAATACTGTAACACACACTGGTGATATTCCTTTTTATTATTGTTGATGTTCTTGTTCTTGTTGTAGTGGCTTTTCCCTCCACTGCTAAATGATTTCAGAAGAAATGGTGTAATAATGTAATAATAATGTAATAATATAATGATAAAGCAGATGTGGCTACATGTTCAGCTTCAAGTCCAAATATTTTATTTCTGGTTCGATCTAATGTTGAGAGGAAAAACAAATTCAGCTGCTCTCAGAGGCTGGTGGATGTTTCTTTTTTAAAATATCTAGGCCTATATATATATCCATACCTATATTTACATTTTTATTTTATTTACTTTTCACCAAGGGCAGGAGGATTGGTACAGAAAAAAATCATCTGCCTGGAAGAGCAGAGGAGAGGATTTGCTCCTGCTTTTCTTCCTCACTTTGCCCAGATGTTTTTTTAACTCCAGCTGTGAGGCGAGGCCGTGACGGTGACGGTGGCGTCGCTCTGCTCTCAGGCTGCTGACGCCCTCTGGCCTGTAGGTGGCAGCACAGTCTCACTAATCCTGCGTCCTCGTCTGTCCTGGACGGGCCTCTGCTCCCTGACCGCAGATTTTCCTCATAAAGGCTGTAGATTATATTCTACAGTTTACTTGACGAGGTAAGATAATTTGTTCCTACTTGTCTGTTCCTGTTATGTTTTCCAAATTAAAGCAAAATGAATTCACAGTAAAGTGCCTGCTACTGTCTTTCCAGCTGGCAAATCACACTCACATCATTTGATCACATGTTTGTCCATATGAGCTTGAATGATCTCAGATATACAGTGAGTTTTGCTGAATTTACTCTCTTTGTTTGCACATATACATAAAAAGTGATTTACTGGATGTCTAATGGCGCCTCCTCCTCCTCTGGTACATTATGTTCCCCCTAAACAAATGCGACCCTCCTCCTTCTTCTCCTCCTCCTCGACACAAAGGTTTGCACTGACTCCTGAAGCAGAGCCACAGCAGCAGAGCCGTGTCCAGGCTGTTTTGAGCGGGGTGGCCCGACTGGGGCAGAGGACCCCTCCTCAGGGTGGCACCAAGCCAAAACCTCACAACCCCACATGCCACCCCCGGAACAACCTCATTTAATAATTTAATAACTTTCTGCTGCTCTTCTTAGGATTAGATGTATCATGGATCTTGTGTCAGTCACAAGCTTATGAAGTGGCACAGGGTGTTTGTCTTTTTTTTCACTGATGAATTATTACAGATGTGGAAAAAAATCAGAACCCCTTGCACTCCTTCCCATTTTTTAGACCCTTTTTTTTGTCTTTTTTAGGAGGGACACAGGCTCTTCGGGGGAGATATAAGGTCAAATGTAGATCCCAAGTGGTATACTTCATCTGCAAACCAGAGGATTAATTTGAGATGCAGCTAAGCTCTGTCTATTAAAAAACATATGTATATAAAATTGAAATAAACATTATGTTTCTGTTAGGCACCAACTGAAACTGTGAACTTTTAAATAATGAAAGAGCATGAGGATTTACAACATTATGATTTTTTAGTGTATGTCCATTTCCCAAGCCCCATGGTGCAAAATATTACCATTTTGACCACTTGAGAACTGATTGATGTGGTCAGAAAATCCCTCCGAAGTACAACATTAGGAAACCTTGAGGAACACCCAGGAAAAATTCATGCTTTGATTTGATATCAAAAACGTTTGAAATTTGGAGATTTCTGTAAGAATCACCTTTTTGGATGGTAAGCGTTGTGTTCTGGAAGTTGCTCAGAAACTCGCCCCTTTACTGTCAGTCCACCAGGAAGACCTCCTCTGCACAGCCTCGCTCTCTAGTTTGAGGTTGTAAAGTTGTAAAGGCTCTGATTATCCTAGACGTCACTATACAGTACGTCATTTCATACAGTGAAATGGCTGCTGTGGGGGCCAACATCATCACACATGAATCAAATGTGGCTCATTGAATCCACAAGAGTCTCAGCTTTCCAGTCAAAGCCAACTGATGCAACTCCAAGACTGTTTAGGCCCCAGTCTGCACACACACACCATTTTACAACAGGCCACTAGAGCACATGTGGACTGCAGGCTTTGTGGCCCAAACTGCATGGGATTAGCAGAAGGTGGGCATGTCTGCAAAGGGGAGAGCCGTGGCTGCCCATTTTCATCCAGAGATCTGGAGGTCAGAGGTCAAGGGACCCCTTCGAAAACAACCTCTAAGTTTTTCCCTTTCCAAAATTTAACCCAACTTTGAAGCCACATGTAGCATCCTTGCCGACAAGCTCGCATGACATACCGGTACCGATGGATTCCTTGGGTTGCCTGGTTTCATATGACACCAGTTTCGTCATCCTAGCTTCAGAACTGAGCCCGTTACAGTCTGTGGGAGACACCGGCCTCCTCAGCGGAGGTTAAGGGTGGCACGTGGGGTGGCCCCTGCGACCCCTGGC
>OMLB01012706.1:10880-26141 GCA_900302555.1 Myripristis jacobus
AAAAGGAAATGGAAATTTAAAAAAAAAAAAAAAAAAAAAGGAGCCTCAATTAGAGTTGTATAACCATAAAACTGATTCGAAATGAATTTTAGTATATCACATATTATTTTTTATATATACAAATTTGAGCTGTGGTTGTATGTCCATTTGTTGGCACAGTAAAGTGTCATACATGTTTCTCTAACATGAGTCCTCATTGAATGCAGCTTCATAACAGATTTTTTTTTATTGTTATTATTACTATCTTTGGGACTCAAAACTCAAAAACAAGTAACAAAATATCTTTGTAGATTGGCTGATTTGCAGAATAACAGCCAAAAAACATTTGTAGCAGGATTCCCGATCGTCTTATCTTTAATTATTTCTCTTCAAAAAACCACCTCACCAAGATGTGGTTCAACAGGTAATTAACTGTCTGACCTACTTACTATATGTTTTGACAACAGAGTGTGTTTTGGTTTTTTGGGATTTATTAAGTTACCACCCCTTTAAGTACAAGCCTTGGCCAATAGAAAAGTGGGGAGTTAATTCATGGCCTTGTGGTAATTGCCATCTGCCAGTTTCAATCTGCTGAAATCCAGTCAAAGGTACAAACTTGTTTCAGCTGACTTGGCTCACACTGAGGTACAGTGTAGTTCACTGTAGCTAGAGTGGGACACTAACACCGTCAAGATAACCATGCATAAACTGAGTCCATGTTAATGTATTAAAAAAAGGAATGAATATAGGTCCTGTGGTGCAGCTACAGCGACTAGCCTAGTAACATGAATGTTTGAGTCATTAGCTTATGGTGAGTAGTTTGGAAGTTAAAAGTTACGCACACACATACACGCATTAGAAAGGCCTTGGTATAACGCCAACAGGCCAACATGTTAAAGGACACAAATATAATTCTAAATATTATTAAGATAAGTAGAAAGATGTCTCTCAGTAGAGTACATATCTCCATCAAGGCTGTGCAGTTCTCAAGATCTGCCATTTCCATGTCACATAGTTGATCACATTTAACTTTTGATTTAGAGGGTAGTTCTGTTGCTGGAGTTCCGCACCTTTTTGTGATAAGCCACGCCCACCATCACACTCCCTTTTGGCCATTTGGTGTGAAAGGTTAATCAGCTCCTCCTTGCCCCATGATTACATTTTCCACAAAGTTTTACCATGTTGTGGAAATCCATTTCAAAGTTTTGCATCTTTTTGTGACAGGCCACACCCACTACCACGCCCCATTTTGTCCAATCAGCAAAATTTGCTGTTTCTTTCCCCATGACCAAGCTTTCCAGAAATTTTGCCATGATTTGGAAGTTGTATGCTTTTTTGTGATCTGACACACCCACTGCCATGCCCCCTTTTGACCAATCAGCATGAAATTTCCCTCGGGATCAACAGAGTATCTATTTATCTATCTATCTATCTGAAAAGTCAGTCATCTCTTTCATGGCCCATGACTAACCTTTCCACAAAGTTTTGTGCAAATACATTCATAATTTTTGGAGATATCTTGCTAACTAACAAATAGACAAGCAGACTGAAAGGGGCGAAAACATGACCCCTGTCCAGCTCTGCTGGGGGAGGTAAATATTCGTTCATTACAAGGTTTCAAAAATCTAACAACACAGAAAGTCATCAAAAGTATGAGTCCAACACCAATGCATACGAGGACAGAGGGCAAACAGAAAAAGTTTACTTGTCATACTTGTCAATGATCCATCCAATGCTTAGAGATGCATTGATCCACTTCTTTTCAGTTCCAATTTGATACAGTTCTTATTCCATTCTTATTATTATTATCATTATTAATAGTATTATGTTGGTGTTGGTGGTATTATGTATAATGTAACATGGGGCTGTAGAAACTCATACAGCACTTCTTAACCAACTGTTGGTGGCTCAATCAGTTGCAGACTAATGGCATATGTCCACAGGATCCGTCATTTCCATGCTTGGCATTCATTCGTCTCCTAATTTGCATAAAGGTGAGGTCTAGGCTACTTTATTCAAATGAGAGGCATCTGGCCTGACTCAGTGCCTCTGGAAAACTCCTGCAAAACTTTTAAACTAACCATCATCGACCTAGAAAGAAGACAGATTTAGCAAATGCAGGGTTTATTTCGTGGATCAGTGATGCCAGTAATGTCAGTCCAAAATCCAATGATTTATGTCCCAATACCAATATTGTATTCAAACGGTCCCAACTCTACTGATGATGACTATCAATTACCCACTTACCCACTATCAATACACCCAGCTCTCCATAAGGACACAAGTATTGACTTGGGAGTTTTTGAATTTGATGATTACCTGCCTAAGAGATATTTCAATGGTAAAGTATAATGACTTTCTATTCATTATAAAGGATAATGTTTATTGGGCAGGAAAATTCAGCTTATGCACACACATTAGATGAATTTATGTGTTATGTGTTTTTCCACTCATGCATATTTATTTTTTTCAAAATAGCTCTTTCCTGCTCTGCATTTATGTCTTTCTGAATAACTTCAAAGCACAGAACACACCAATCCAACTTCAAAGAGCAAGTGCTGACTGAAATAGATGGGCAGATAGATGGGCAGATTGCTTGGTGTCTCCTTCAATCTCCTGAACACACCACATGGGCTCCAGCTATCCACTGATATGCACATACATTCTGCGCCTGCTTAAGAGGAAATACTTCTCCATGCCAGGACGGGGCAGTGGTCGAAAAGTAGTATGAAAAAGTAAACCATGTGCCTCAGGATCGTGAAAACCAAAGGTACTGGATAGCTAAAGGAAGATGATTTATTCTCCTTGGTGCCAGTTGTATGAAAACGGGATAAACTTCTGGTCTTCTGCCTAGCAATGTCTCTGCAGCAAGGAGCACCAGCAGAAACAGAAACACTTAAATTTACTCTTCTCCTGATTTTTTTGTCTGAAAAATAACAATTTAGCTTCAAAATGTTGGGAAGGCCTGTGGCAGGTTGGGAGGACCTGCCACACAAATACAGGAAAAGATTCTAAGTTGAGGCATCTTGCCTTTCCAGTGTCTCCGGTGAAACAATTAGGGAACGAAATAGCATTAGCCCTTCATTTTCACACCGCTCTTTGCTTTCATCATATGAATTCGGAATATCCAATGAAACGCTGTGACTGCCACCAAGGCTGACAGCATGAACCTCTTTTACTTAACTCTTATGAAGAGGAGAAAAAAAATACACTGGCATATGTAGGCCTACTTGGAAATAAACACAGAGTGACGCAGGCCTATTTGAGTCCTTGTCATATTTGTGGAAAATTAATAAAATAAAAAGTAGAACATTTTGAAGTAACAAAAATATATAGCTCCAAAGAGTAAGCATAAAAAATAGGCCAGTTTGTATTTAATTATGATGCCACATATCAAGCACACAGGTAAGCCAACATCATTGGCAATGAAAGCAAAGGAATCTGTCCATGCAGAATTAAACTCTCTATTTTCCTTTAAGACTTTTCTTTTTTAGGATTTATCTATGATACATGGGCTGGAAGTTGAAAACTCAGCATTAGCCACCTGAAGGCAAAGGCACTGGGCCGTAGACATAGTAGGATGTGATTTTCGCTGATGAAACATTAAAACATTTTTTTATTTCAGTGTCACAGTATCACCTCAAACTCCAAGATGAGAAGACTGTCTACCATGCAACAAAAAATAAATCATAATAACTGTTACTTATTTCCCTGTTTTTTTTTGTTGTCAAAGCCAAAGGGAGCCATTGCAAAGGGGCTGAAGAACTGCATGTGGCTCCAGGGCTGTGGGCTGCCTATGCTCAGAGTGGCTGTTCATTACGGCCACTCTTTTTTACAACTGAGAATTAACCTTACTATTAATATAGCACAAATCCAAAGATGAGAGTGGTTCCACAACTACATAGAAAATATAGGGTGAAGCAGATAGTTTACAGACTTTGTGAGACCTGGAAATTAGCTAATTAATTTGTCAAAAATTTCCAGACCTGTGAAACCTGCTTTTGACATGTATCCTCATGTATCAGAGGCAGATGAGATCCTTTACCTCCTTTTCCAGTTGCTCCCCTGGCTCCAGCATGGGATCTCCTCTGACCAGCCTCAGCTTCTCCAGCTGCTGGTTTTGCATACGGTTGGGCAGAAAAAAGTTGAGGGGGAAAGATATATTCTCTGCATACCAGGACCGTGTCACATCAACATAGTTTTTGGAGTCCACCCACTGGGTGTAAATCTGGGGGAAGGAAATGGACTAGACTGGAACATGTCAAGCGTAGAGACAGAAGAGGACATAACAACGACTAGAATATACAACATTGACCTTAAGGGTTTAAAACAAGAAATCGTTCTGAGCCTGAAAAGTTGGCCAGATGGAGATGTATACATTATATTTCAGTGATGTATTTTATGAATCTACAACAGCTGTAGGCCTAAAATCACACGTTACCTAAGAGCTTCAAGCCTCAACTTAAGACTGCAAATCATACAACAAACTTTGAACCATTTTGGAAAAAGTGTTCCAACTGAAATGCTTCTCTGCAGGTCAACAAACTCAGCAACCCCCTGTGCTTCATTCATTCCATATCAGATTTACCATAAATGTGAGTTGCTGACATGGGAAAAACACCCATGACATCTGTTTTCTAGTGGTAATTACAAGCCAGAGGAGCTTGTTATTAAGAACTGGTTCCAATTTAGTCCCCGTTCCAAATTGCCTATTTCACTAGAACTAAAAAACTACTGCTCTGATGATACATGCTTTAGACCATTTATTTAGAGTTCGAAAAAATGAGAAAGAGGGAAAAAGCAACATGAAATAACTTGAAATATACTTGAGCAGCATAACCCAAGTCTTCTGAGAGACTGACTGCATCACATAATGGGCATATGTACAGCCAAATAAAGTGGTACACACAAATAGGACCTATTTTTTCCCACTTGTTCTTGTATCATGTTCTCTCAACTAATGTACTATACCACACGTGTCTTAGCTGTTTTGAAAAGTAATTCTGCAACAAAAATAACTTTACATGGCAATTTCTTTTTTGAGTAATACAGTTAATGCCATTTAAGCTGTAGTCTCTCACCCCTTTAGGCAGAATCAATAAGAATTGGATTTTTTTTTTGTAACCAACTTCTTATTTGTTGTACCTCAGTTTTATGTATGCATTTGTAAATAGAAATGGTAGTGAGTAAAAAAAGATAAACAAGTATACAAACACATCTCTCCTACCCTTCTTCTTGCCACCTTTAGAGTTACATGTGTTCACAAGCCTAAGATCATGGATGAAACATAAACATACTTTACTAGGCATTCCCATAGATAATTAGAGCATATACACTCTAATATACCTTAATACACCATAACGAATACATTGTATTACTTTTCTTAAGTTACTGTAAGTAAGTATGTAAACACACACACTTACCATTGCAGAAATTTTGAAAATACCTACCACGTAGATCTAAAATCCTAAACAAAACCCTGACCTAGAGGCTGGATTTACGGATATTTTCAGTAGGTTTTAGGAGGATATCTCCTACTTGAGGTCACCGGCCATTTGAAGTGCAGATGGTAAACAATGGGAGGAAATCCATTGATGGCAGGTAACAAAAGGAAAACTGAGTTTAGTTACGTTTATTAAGTTTAGTACTGCAGGGACAGTGAACACTGATAAACACTGCAAATGTGTCAGTTTAGCCAAGATGGCAAATTTTCAACTATAGGCCCTGAACAGGAGAAATGGAATCAATCAAATTTAGAACAGTAACACCATCACATATATCACAAACCAAAAAAGACTAGTATATTCTACAGGCATGCATGATTGAGTGTTAAATTCATAAATAAAGATGATGTTGGATGTCTGTAAAAACAGGTGAATGCTTTGAGCCCTTTGAAATCTAAGCAAATTCACTTGATTTCTTTTAAAAATGAGGAAAATGGTGATTAGCCAGTTAGCAACAAATTACCAGATCATTAGTAAAATAAAATTAGTAAAAATGGTAATCACAAGATAAGCAAAACAAACAAACAAAAAACATACCTGAAAATTAGCACAGTTTCAAGTGCAACAATTGCAAGAAAACTATAACTATTAAAACTATATAGTGGATTTAAATATCAGATCAGTGATGCATGATTGATGTCAGATTTCTTTAACGTTTTGAACCCTTTGACCCAAAAATTAGCAAGAGACTAATAAAAGCTTAAAAGAAAATTAGTAAACTATTAATGGAAAATTAGCAAAAACTTATACAGAATATACAAAAACTATTATTATAGAAACATTTAAAATTTAAAATTAAATTTTTTTCAAGAAAAATGCCATAAAATTACCACAAAATAACTAGAAAATAACTTAAAAATAAACAGAAACTGAATTTTGTTAAGAGGGAGAATTAATATTACTTGTTAATTCTACTTCAATAAGAAGGTCCTATTTTACTATCAACAAGTAAATGTGTTGGGCAGGGGTGTACTTTCTCACTTCTGAATACCTAACTGTCTCCTCCCAAAAGAATTGAGCCCGGGGCTGGTGAAGATGTTCAGACTCACTTCCACTCGTTTCCAGATGCATCTCTTTCCCTCAGTGATGTCTGTCCCTCATTTCTTTATCCTCCCCCGTTTTTGTTTTTACACAGGAAGCCATTTTAATACAGGAAATGTTGCCCAATGTTGGTGACAGTAAACTATTAAGACAATTCTCCTTAGGGCCAAAACTAGTAAATAAGGACATTTAGCATGACCTCAATTATGTGACATCTGAATGTGCAGGCAGCTTGTCATAAGTAATACTGCTTACTTTGAATACTGTAAGCTTAGCTCTTAGGTAGAGCTCATTTCCCAAAGTGGAACGCAATCAGCATGTCAACATGTATCAGAGATTTAAATTATGCTATTTATGAAATAATTTCTGACATAATTTCCATCATCTTTTACTTATGCTAATGAACATTTCAGTTCAGTATAAAGTGCTTCACATTTTCAGGTTCTTTCTTTTTCCCACCACAGAAATTGGGACAGGTATGTACAAGGATATTCTTACATTTCTCTACACTGGTCAGTATGATAGTAGTATACTGTAGGACCTAACACACCTATAGATGTATAGGTGAGTTAGGTTAATACAGAATACTAGTTTTCTAACACATTCAGATTTAGAGTTTTTTAACCTCAAAAACTCCAACAGGGAAGAGCCTGGCTAGTAAAATTAGATAAAACGTTAAGGTCAAATTAAAACCAAATAAACTCAAATTTAACACAATTTCATGACTTTAAAGGCCTAATATTTCTGAAACTGAATTCAATAGATTTTTAAAGACTGTATAAAGGACCTGCAGCCACCCTAATAATTATTCTTCTGTGTGTTTGCACTAACAGCCATTATTCACCTTAGGGCTGAATGATATGGTAAAGAAACAAATAAACCAAAAAAAACAACAATATAATTTTCACTGAAAACCCCATTAAAAGGACAATAATGTGATTTTTGCTGGGGTCTGTACCAAACAAACATGTTTTCTTGCATGTGGAAAATACAATTAGTAGGCCAGGGAATCTTTGTAGCACCATAATACTTAATTATAATGCCATTTTGTTGCATCTTTCACCTTGAAAAAAAAATGCAGCCTGTGCAACTTGGATATTGTACTGGGAATTCAATAATATGTCTATTAATTGTTCAGCTCTGATTGACCTTGCTGAAAACTACAGCACTGTACTCAGGACGTGTCAGGACTGGGAACTGTGAAAGGTGATGGGGTCTATAGCGAGACATTACAGTGTTGCTTTTCCCTTTTCTCGTTGACTTGAAAGCATTCCTGAAACCACAGGAGGGCCTCCTCCTTCTCTTCCCATGGGCACACTTTGAAAGGACCTAGTAGCTTTGATATTTTTAGCACCATGATCAGGAAAAAGTGCCTTTCTCCTAACCTTCTCTTTAACGTGTCTGCTGCATAGCATGGGGCACAGCCTTTTACTCTACCGACGCTCATCAACACCCCAAGCCCCTTCACAGAATGTCTTACCAAAGCAGGCAGCAGTTTCTCCTCCAGTAGAGACACAAAAGCCAGAGTGTCTGCCCCCTCCTTGGCTGAGAGGTCATAGTCAGCATTATATTTCTGAAAAAAAGGATAATGTAATACACTCCTCGTAAATAAATATACAGGGAAAATCCAACAATCAAAATCAAACAATGCCACAATCTCCATTTAATATGTGATGAAAGCCTTGGACATTACATACTTAATTTCAGGTTTTTGGCAACTATCCACTTTGCAAATTTAGATTATTTTTGTGCTCCTGCCCATTTTTTCTCCTGTGAATGACCAATATACAGCCATGAAACCAATTTTTACAAGGCAGCAGCATGAAGCAATGCTAAACGTGTTGTTGTAAAAGATCTACTACAGTGTAAAACCAACTCACCTTTGAAGGACCATGACAGTGATTTTGAGTGTTTGGCTCTTTTAATATCTTGCTAGTGGAAAATTGATGGGACACTCCTCGATTTTGGTTATATGGAACAACAACACCCCCTGATTCTAAATTTTCTGTCCAAAGGGCCTCAACTGGAAATGAGGTAAGAAAGAGCAAAGACTGCCAACAGGGGCACAAAAACAATGTTTTTGTTTGCCCCAAGCATAAGGACGTTGTGAACGAAAATCTTCCAGGGGATATTTATCCAATTTTGAACAACATGATATTATGTCATTCCCCCTCGCTGTTCTGCAGGACAGGAGTGGTGCTATCTTCCTCTCATTGTTATTGAGTGCTGGATACTGGCTGAATGCTCCAAATGCTAACTGTTAGCCTCCTGCCATTGAGGTGGACTTCTCCCCAGCTAACATCATTAAAAGGACAAAATGAACTTTCTCCCAGGTACTTTAAGATTGCTAGCAAGTAATGTGCCTAGCTTCTTCTTTTCCTCTGCTCCCCTGTACTGCACACATTTCATGTACCTTTCAGGCTCCTGCCAGCCACTGTTTTAACTGAGGACCAGCACAGAGAGCTGAGGCCACACAAGAAAACAGCTTTGTTTTTCCATCAACCAAAAGTACTGTCAAGAGGGCATATATCAAATGTTTCTTGATGATTTGGGGATCGTGTCACTCGCAGTATGAACACACAGCTAGGCTCAAAAATACTGCTTACCTGTTTTCTGAGGTGAATGATGATATTGCTGGGTTTTGAAATACTGCCCTCCTCTCTGGTTTTCAAAGCAGGTAAGGTTCCTGAAATAAGAACCCAAAAGTGTTTGGCATCAAGATGAAGAGACAGCCACCCTTACCTCTTTGCAATCAACACATCTCTGGTTCTTGAAGTGGTTCTGGTTGACATTCTTGGAATCAAGGTGCTGACTAGTGAGGCAGCCTGCATTTGCCCAAGTTTGGAGTGGAACCACTGTGTCAGAGGTGTTGCTGAGCCACTGACTCCAGCATTGTTGACTGATAGCTGAATTCAGCCACAACAATGCCAGCCAGCCAGTTCATAATACTAATCCATGTTACCCTGTCCAGTGCTACCCTTAACTGGGCCAGGGAGTCCACATACTCCCTCCTCAGTCTATTTTTTTTAAACTTGATAATTTGGTCTTGGGTTCTAACAAGCCCAGCCTTCATCAACTCTTCAGCAATTTCAAGATACAATTCTCCTTCTTTCGTACTCCCTTAAATCTAATTTCTGAAATTCAGGAGATGCCCAAATTAAAAGTAACAGTTTCTTGGGCAGACCACCGCATGCTCCTCAATTTCTCCATATTTCCCTCTAGAATAATATATGCCCACTCTTGCTGTTGTCACAGTTCCCATTTCAGGTCCAACTAAGTTTTTGTTCCAGCTGGATACCAACTTTTCAGGTTCTGGACCAATTCATTTTTGATCACAGTTTTCAGAACGGTTCAAAATTAGGTTTGCAAACCGGGTATGAAGGCAGTTCCAGTTGAAAAGGCCTAACTGTGAGCTAAAGGACTTTTGGAGGAATGATACGAGCATCAGGTGCTCTGTGCCACAATGTGACCTGCTTCTTGGCAACCTTATTTCATTTAATAGAGGGAAGGGGAAGAAGTCAATCAGTACCTTGTTATTTGTTATGAGTTGACTCACAAGCTGATGATTTCAGCTCATTAGAGTTATATCAATTAGATCGACATATCATTGTTTCATGCATTCATATGTAGATGTGAGAGAAGTATTGGCCTGAACAAAAATGATATCTGGTCTAGCCAGTGTATTCCATCAATTTTACAATGGCTGTCTGTAGTAGGCTCTTAACTTGAACTGATTCTAATGCAAGATGTTGATCTGATTTCACTTAAGTATGCATGAAGATCTTATGGTTGCTCTCATGTAAACTTCAAATATGCCATGTTGATTTTTTGAATTTTACAGCTACTCCTACAGAACTATTACCTGGATGTTCAGCTAAGAAAGAGAGAAAGAGAAAGAGAGAAAGAAAGAGTTTTCCTGATAGTATTAAGGGGGCATATTAGTTTTAGGCACATAATTTCTTGTTCTCTTTTTATAGACAAATGATTTTTTTTTCTTTAAATATTTCTCCTGTCATCAAAAATGGAGAAAGCACTGTATTTTATAGAGCATGTATGGCCCAATGTGATGGCTGTCATTTTCATCCTCACTACCTAGGGCTACACATCCACATTTCCACCTGCAGAATATTGGAAACCACCTTACTTAATATGTAATAATTACATAAAGATTAATACTCTGATCCAAGTAAAGTTTCTATTACAAAACTTTTTGTTTTTGCATTATACGATTTTTTTTTATTGGTAAACAGCATGTTGCTTTACACAAACAAGAAATGTATCCTTTCTCAGACTGTGTCCTCACAGACACCTTTTTATTTATTTATTTAGTTTTGAAATTCAGCTTGCCTGTGCAACCTTTCCTGGCCACACAACAAGGGTGCTTTTGGGCACCGAAAACAGAACTTTTGGAAAGCACTCTTAAGTGTAATTTTTTGGAAACACTATTTTCCTTGAAAACACCACTATTTAAAAACACTGATGTCAGCAATGCCACTTTGCTTCTGTGTGCATGCTGCCAGCATGGCACTGAGCTCACACAGGCACAACTTTGATCCTGCACTTCTTTTCTACGACTTGAATTCATTTTAGGAGGAGCTCAGCCTCCTCCTCTGTCCAAATAAACCACTTAGCCTTGTTTTGATCATTCCACTTCCTTTTCCCTACTGTTTTGGACATTTTAAGACATTTTGAAGTCGATTTTCTCTTACATTGATAGCTAACTCTGGGATGTCAGCAAGCTGCTGCACTTACTCACCTTCTTTGCTTCATCTTTGCTTCTTTGCTCATATCAAGGAAACATATTTTTGTGCTGTTGTGTATACAGAGATATTTTTAGAGTTTAAAAAAACAAAAACGGATAAAGTTGCAATGATGAGCAGGGGCATGCAAAACACTCCTGTGATTTCTCAAAATCTGGCTTTGAATTACCATGAGGAAAAAAAAATAGTGTGCCACTATTAAAAAAAACTTAATAACTGAGTAAGTAAACTCAGTCCCATGTTTGTCAAAATGTCAGTCAGGGTTCCTATTTAACCAGGAGGGGGGTGGGTGGACTCACCTGTGGGGCTTTTCCAGGGGTTGGTGATCTTGTGAATTTTGAGTGGAGCACCAGCAAACTTAGAATATGCCTAAGAGAGAGATACAGAAGGTTTAAAAAGAAATTCAAAGGAGTCATAATTATGTGAAAAGCTGTCATGCCTTAATGCTGCTTTGATTAAAAAGATCTTGTTAGGAGTCAAGCATAGGCTGACCAGAAGGAATGAGGCCAGGCCAGACACCTGCCTTTCAGATGAAGAAATGTGTACATCTTTTTTTTTTATTATTTTATTGCGCAACAGGACTTTAAAGCAAGCATCTACTTGCATTCACTTTAAAAATGGAGGTAAAAATGGAGGTATCACTTATAAATGCCTGTGAAAGGTATTTGATCTGCCTTCAAAGAGTAGGGCTACACAATGGTTTAAAAATTATATTGCAATTATTCTAACATGTATTGAAATTACTTCTGGAGAATAGGAGTTGTAGTTCAGGGCTCCACTGTACCTCATTTACAACAGTACACGGTCACATTTAACCTTTATCAAGTAACTGTAGCTGCTGCAAGTTTGACATTACATTTATCCATACTGCAATTTCAAAACAATTTAGATTTTTTGTGCAACCATATTACAGACATCTTTCACAAGCATTTCAAGAAAAGAAATCTGACATTGACCCAGCATCACTAATCTGACATTTTAATATGTTAGTGCAGTGCCTGTTAAAATTATGGTTGGGGGAAAAATGAAGTCCGATGTCTCACAATGCTTTTTTAATGTTTTTTTACATTTTACTGTAGTCAGACCGTTTTTTGAAACTTGATGTCACTGCATAAAATGACCTATAGTGACCTCTAGGATAATCACAGCCTCACAAAACACAGCCTAAAGAAATTCAGGATAAATCAAAAAACAAAAATTGCAATAAACTGTAAAATACTCCATAATCACAATACACATCGAATCGGCACTCAAGTATCATGATAGTGTCAACTTGGGAGATAAGTATATCATCCCAACTCTACTTAAAATGTGTGAAATGTTAAGAGTATACATGTGTTTTGGGTGCAAAAGCTGAAAAATGTTATGAATATGTTATGGCCTCAGTGCAACATTCAGTGTGAATGGGTATGGTCCAGATTTGACATGGCTCAGCAGTGTGACTTGAGGTGATCTGGAGTGTGTGGAGGATGATCGAGACAGCTATAAACTATACTGTTTAGGTATAAATTACTTGTAGTCATGGTGAAACCTTTCTGTGTTGATCATCTTCACTGATTTAACTGTTCGTACTGGAAACTCAGCCCTGCTGAAATCTGCATAGTTTCCCGGGCTTGGCATGTGGTGACAGTGAGTGTTGAACACTGACATCCCCTCCAAAAACTGACTGGAGATGTGTCCACATGCTCCCTACACAGACAGCAGCAGCATCCTCACACACATCTAAGAAATCCTACAAGCCTTCTTATTTCTTCCTGGCTCTGAGCTCAGTTGGGATGTTACTTGTTGCTTCTTGTGCCAATCAAAGGCACATTTACTAAGGTAACACTGATTAATTTAAATTACTTTTGTGTGATTAATTTGATCATTCTTTTAATTTACAACAAGTCAGAGTCAAGTTATCCTTAGTTGTGACACAGCTTATAATGTCGGTTTAGATATGAGTGCTACAAAGTATCATGGGTGCATTTCTGAGATATCACCACAGATAATTATTAATTTGAAAAAACAAAAAACAAAAAACAGCTCCTGGGTTTCCAAGGGTTAAAGACAGATGAATGTCACCAAAGGGAGCCTTTAGGAACACAGCTAACACAGCATAAAACTTTATGACATGTACGGTCTGATGAAAAGACACCAGTTCTGCTTTCTTTAAACGTGTGCTCAGTGTGAGCTGAGGAACGGCAAATATTCAAGGAGCCAAAATTATGATTTGAAGTAGCAGTAGCGGTGGGAGTTGAAAGAGTGTGAGAACATTAGGATGGAAGAAGTCTTCAGGCGGTCTTTCTGAGGTGCAAGGGTCGCCCCGCTCGACCCACTGCCAGGAAAACTACGGCAGAGAGACAAAGTGGAGGCAGGTACCTGTCGAGCTAGAAGGAACGTCTGCATGTTTTCACGGATCATGCACAGTGTTGGCGAAGTTACTTTTAAAATGTAATTTGTTACTTTTTACTCATTAAAACTAGTGTGGATGTTACATTATTACTCAGTGGATACTCAGCAGCAAATATTTATGTAAATAAATAAATAATAAATGAACAAAGTGCCGCAATCAGGATTCAGATGGGCTAATGCCTACAAGGTGTGACATTATTACTTTCTGTACATACTTATATTACTTCTTATATTAATTTAACCCTTTGAGACCCAGAAGTATATGGCTGTGGATTTATTTCATGCTCTAAATTCCCTTTATTTCTTTTTGTAATTTTTTGGGGGTCTTTTTTTAAACAATTTTTTGTGGTAATTTAATTTTAATTACATAATTATAAAAAATATAAATTCTTATGTATTTCTTAAATAATTGTTTTGGTACTTTGTTTTTTGCTACATTTGACCTTTTTTTCTCTCTTTTTCTCCATGGTTTTGAAAGAAATCAGGTGAATTTGCTCAGATTTCAAAGGGTTAAACCCTTGAAACCCAGAAATTATAGCTGCTGTGCAGCAATGGTCAGGGCCGGGCAATTTTAGGCAGTTCTGAGCAACAAGTGGAGAACAGGAAGATGAACAGAAAGGTGGCATTTTAATGTGCATTTTGCATCAGTTAAGGCTTGAACTCACAGTTTCTGGCATGCAGGACAACGCTTTATCTCACTGAGCTAATTGACAAGTGTCAAATTGACTAAGCCAGTCACATGACAGCAGCCGCCTATGCATGGAAAGACAGATTTCAAACCACTGTAGAAAAAAAAAAATCAGTCATCAAGACAAAAATCTGACAATGATGATCTGGCATGGGACTGGACCTTTGTGCAAAGTTTGGTGAGTTTTGGCACATGGGAATGTTGCACAAGCTGAGGCTTGAACTCACAATCTTTGACGCCGAGGACTGGCCTCTATCTCACTGAGCTAAAACTCCACATGTAGCTTCACAAACTGACTGAGCCAATCACTGACATGCAGGACTGCAGCCATCCATGCATGGAAAGGCAGATTTTAAACAGCTGTCAAAAATTCAGTTATTAGGGAAAAAATCTGAAAATACACATATTGCATCTAGACAGCATGGAGATGTTGATCATTTGTTTTTAATAATGATTGATTTGCTCCATAAGTGAAAAACTGATGTTTAAAAATGCCATTCTTGCATTGACTCCAATTGTTCACATGAGAGCAAAATTCAAAATGCTGTCAAAAATTCACTTTTTGAGATACAGTTCTGAAATTTGCCACACATCATCTACCATGACTCCAAGATTTTGTCCATTTTTTTCATGAACATTGAAGATTTATTTACCAAGAATTGTATGTTTATAGTACAGTTTACAGTCAAACATTTTGATGCACTGTTGGCTCAATTTATGATAAACCAAAAATCTGTGTGGATCGTTTGTGTAGGACAGTCTGAAGATGCTCTGTAGCAAGTTTGGTGACATTTGAGCAAAAAGTGTGGGAGGAGATAGGTTTAACAAGTTTTACAGTTTTTGAAAAAAATAGAGTGATGGACTTCATAATTTGCAATAGGTTTAAGTGTACACA
>OMLB01012719.1:12934-30376 GCA_900302555.1 Myripristis jacobus
GAACCTGAATATATATATATATATATATATATATATATATATATAAATACAAGTAAATGGCCAGTTCCCATTCAATTTCCCTTGTGTCTACCATGTTAAGGGTCAGTGGGTTAAAGCACACATCTGCTACATATTATCTATTACAGCTGAAACGTTAAACAAACAAACAAACAAAAAAGTTATTTAAAATATTCCAGTCCTTTTCAGAGGAGGGAAACCATCATGTCAGATTGAAATATTCATGCAAGGGACATGGTTGCATGAATGCAGCCACCTCTGAAGTTAACAACCACATACATGCATGAGAGACATTACCATCAGTTGCAGCAGTAAGAATGAACAAGATTGCTTTGGAAAAACTGGTGCACCTGGGAATGAAGACGAGGATATTGCTAAAATGAGGGGAGTTATATAATCACATAGTGAGGTGCTCACAATTAGGGACTACAACCTGCTGCTTTTGCTGACTAGTTTACACAGGGACTGTTTCAGTTGAGGCATTTGAGCTTTAAAGCAGCAATTAAATCAATAACATCAGTAGGAGCAGTGGGAGACGGGGAAACTCAGCATGGCTACTTACATATTTATTTAGGGCACATCCCTTCCATCTGTGCCTGTATCAACAGTGACACTATAAGCACATCTCTTCACATGAGTGCTGAGGTGCAATACAAAAAATGGCACTAAACTGGCTTTTATGTGATATAGGGAAACTATTGCAACATGCTTTATTTATTTACAGGCATTAGCTGGCAATGTTTGACCACAAGTGCCACTAAAAAACTTAAATTCCTCATCATTGCAATCAACTGAAGAACTGATGAGAGGTAAAATGTCTTCAAGGATCTATCACTGAGTCCACTCACCCATTGGATAACCATGACCTGGATGACTGAGAATCTTCAAAGACATTGCAATCAACTCAGTGTAAGCAGCAGCAAGGTCACCTGACAACAGATATAACTGTTTCTACTGCAGAACCAATATGGAGCAAGTAGACTTTGATAAATTGCAGGTCAGTTTAAAACTGTGTCTTGGCAGTGCAAGTGCCTGTGCATGTAACTGATTTCACAGTGATGACCCAAAATTTTCTCCCTGGATATCTTATCAGCAGATACATTCACAGGGCATGGATGGCTCCAGGTGGCTATGGTCACAGATGAGTAAACATTTCTAACCAAACCTCGAAGGGAAGAATACCCAGATTAGTCATACTCATAATCATGAAAAGACTGGATATTCCTGAAGTTCATGTGAATGCATGTGTGTGTGTGTGTGTGTGCGCAGGCTGAGGAATAGCCAGCGTTATCAGACTGTCGCAGATAATTGACAAAGCTGCCTCAGACATGTTGAATCAATGGGAATCAAAGGAAAGGCAGGTCGCAAATAAACGATGGCGCTTTATCTTCTGTTTTCAAAAAAATACCTTAATTGCCAGAGCATCATTCCCTGCAAAACACAACATCGGGTCTTGTATTTATCATACCTTTTGCCTGTGATATCACAGCCCTGCAGATTATGCTCTGCAGCCATTTTGTGACTGTGCACTTGCACAATCAAATGCATGGTAAACCCTTTGATCAGTGCTAATGTAATCAGGATCCCACTCCATACAGTGTGTTCCACTGAATAGAACAGGGTCCCAGTTTGAGGTGGAGGACCTTACACAACAAATCTGTTTCAAAAGGAGACAAGTAATATGACAATCAAATAAAAGATTAATTATGTATATTATGCACAGTTCATTTAGTAATTTTCCAGAAAGTATCAAGATATATGTACTGCCGAAAAAGGAAACTACACATTAATTTAATGTTAATTTAAAG
The DNA here is from genome assembly GCA_900302555.1 of Myripristis jacobus. NCBI lineage: Eukaryota > Metazoa > Chordata > Actinopteri > Holocentriformes > Holocentridae > Myripristis > Myripristis jacobus. The sequence goes on from OMLB01012719.1 coordinate 14,761, forward strand.
CTAATTTATCTAGATTTTCTTACAATAAAATGTTGACAACACCATTTATTTTGCGCACACATAAACAAAGGCACAAATATAGACACACACATGCACACCTGCACACACAAACACAGACTTTCTGCCACATTCTTCAAACCTCATATTAGGAGGAGGCACAAGACAAATGATAATGATGAGTCGCCTCGTTGTCTGACACAGTTGTGCCATAGAAAATATCACAGCACTCCTTTAACGCTGGATGTCTCCTTTGACCTCCTCTATGCGATATCAGAAATGCACCTTAAAGAAATGTGTGCTCATTGGGATTCCCCGGGAAGGCCATGACGATTTAGATAAAGCATTTAAATTTTAAATTCAGTCACATTTGCAGAACGCACAATTGCTGATAATTCGGAGAAATACCGAGGTTTTATTTGCATTTTAAACGCCCATGCAAATAAAAATGATTGCAGTAAGGACAAAATGATGCAGAAGGGCATGATTTCAGTACAAAAGACTCTGTACTGGAGGTTCATTTTAAATTTCTCCTTGAAAGCAATTCAGAGGTCGGAAGGAAGCGTAGACGAGGTTGGGCCGGCACTTTCCCTGTCTGACCTCCTCTGAATGAGGCCGTGCCCTACCTTAATTCTATAGCACTGCTATTTCCTTATCTAGAGAGAGGAGTACTTTTGAAAAATCCTTCAAACCAAGACACTGGAATCACTCAAAGTACTACACAAGAAATTCTCCTCAAAGAGATGGTGCCAAAAGACTGTTCTTTCTAGAGCTCAATCCCTCTGAGTGTACGGCCAAACAAAACGGATTCTTTTTTTTCCCCACACAAATGCCGCGAGAGCCTTTCAGATATGAACATGCTTGGAAGGGGCTAGTCCGGTTCAGCTTCAGGTCCGCTCAAATCTCTGTCAAGGGTGACACGTAAAAACGCAACTTTGTGAACAAGCATGACGCAAAGCTAAAATAGCAGTGATTTTCAGAGACGTCATTGTGCTGCCCCTCATCTAAGTGTTTTTGCATCAGATTGATTGTGCCCCTGTCTGTGCAGTAATCAGTGGCTGACAACACCAAAGCTGTTTTGAAGAGCAAACAGGACATCAGCGTATAGATTTCCTCATGTCGTTCTCTTCCAATGGAGTCGGTCATACTCAGGAAAAATACCCTTTCAGTGCCATGTGAAATCAGAGTGTTATTAAATGTCAGTCACTGTACTGAAGGGCTGGGAGCTCCTGTAGACGTTATTATGATAGCGTGGGCATTCATTTGCATCAACAGCCACAATAACCGATATTCAGATAAAATGTGAAACTTTCCCAAGCTACAATAAAGAGACGGGAAAATATTAAGACTAGTGTGGATGAGCAGCTCAGTGTTTGTAAAATTGTTCAGTAGGTGCCACCACCTCAGTCAGTTCCACTGTAAATCAAGACCTGGTGTGACCGGTTCCAAGTCGAGATGATTTCTTTATACTCTGTCTACTCCTGCCACCATCTACACTGCACATCCTCACATGATCATTGTGCAGCCACTGACGTGCAGATAAAAAAATTTAGTGCCTGGCTAAAATAATAATAATAACATCCGTTTGTCAAGCTGCATCATTTATACAATGTCTGGCTTACTAATGGATATCGAGGGCAGGAATAGGATCACAACCTTCTTTCCAAAGCAGACAAACTCATCAAAAACCTCAATTGTAATTACTAGGCGTGTGAATCTCTGGCTTAACATAGATTCAGGTCATTTCACAATTTACTGCAAGTTGGAGAATCGATTTAAGAGCAATTTAAAAAAAAAAAATAGATTAAGTCAGTCAAACAGCTATTCGACTCAGTTATTCAATTCAGTACATTCAGCCAAAATTTAATATCCATCAACAAACATGCACAATAAGGCAAGAGTGTCTTTTTTTCTTCTGAGATATGAAAAGACAGGAAGAATTGCTTTAACAGTATTTACATACATTTAAAAAAAACTTTATTGAAGAACACAGTTTTGTCACAAATACAATCCATGTTTTCTGTTACATCAACACAACATAACCTCATTTTTTTTAAGAATCATGAATGAACTGATTTAAAGAATTCCATATCAGTTCAGGCTGAAATAAGAGGAATTGGTTTTAGTGATTCCTTTTAGCAAACCAATTCAATTAAAATTGATGTATCGACGCACTGAATGAATTGTTGCGTCTCATTTTATTAGTAACAATTAATGAAATTGATATGAAGTATTTAGTTACAGTGTAGTTGTCAGGTGTTTTCATGCCTTTAAGGTGCTTGTAGAAAGTAGTTACGAACACAGAGGAAATGGCACTGTTCTGGTTTGATCGAATCCCAGGCTGCCGTGTCTCCTCGGAGAGGTGATCTCCCTCTGGGATATGGAGTGCTGTGAGGCAAAGATAACTGGTTCTTATCTCGATCTGCTCAGTCAGGTATGAGAGCTCCTGGCCCAGGGGAACACTTGCAGGGATCTCAATCCTGGGCCTTGTGAGCACACCGGCAACTCAGAGGGAACCAGAATGTGGACGAATTTCCTTTTCCTTTTCCTTTTACTGAGCTCTGTGTGTTTTTATTATGCTCATTATCTCCCTCACACGTCTATGCTGAGCATTTTGTCTAACAAGATAGCAGTTAAATAACCTTGGCGGTGTATTATTGTCCTGCGTCTGTTTATCAAAATCAGACAGGGGAAGGATTAAAAACCGGGAGCATTGCAGCTCAAGCTGAGACAGCCCTCGCTCTGTCTGCCTCCTGTTGGAATCTCTGATATCAGTCCTGCCTGTTCCCGCTCGCGTAAACAGCAGGACCCAAACACAGACAGCTCAGCCTATCATATCACTTGAACCATTAAGAGAGAGAGAGGCAGAGAGAAAGAGGGAGAGGCAGATGATAATGTGGTTGGCTTTTTAAGAGTCATTATTTATCATGCTATTTATCATGTGCAATCAGCGGATGTAATAAATAAATAAATAAATAAATAAAAGAAAAAAGAGAAAAAATGTGACAGAGGAAGCAGTTTTCAGAAAGGTCTATTTGGAGCAGTGCTTGTTGACTGAGTGGTCATTTCATACCATTAATACAGACATACAGCCTTTGGTATTCCCAGCCTGTGCTTATACATGAGATCATCTCTATGGTGTTAGAAAGCAGTTACTGTGATTGCTCTCAATGTATGGCCCCACAGCCCCATTCTTATAGCACCCAGCAATAATTACTGACTTTTATTTATCCTCTTGTACCTGCCAGCACTGCCCACCCCCTAACACGGTTGATTAAACCCAGCTGCAACGTTTTCTTCTCTTGCCTTCTTCGACTTGCCACATTCTCCTATCTGGAAGCCGAAGAACAATCAGCTCTCCTCACAAAAGCTCCATTCATCGGCCTTTTATTATTGGAGCAGGATTATGGCTGATTCAACTCCTACCTAAAATGTTAAGAGAAGATATCTAAAAGTGTTCAACCTACTATAGGCTGATATTAGCTTTGATTCAGTGGCTCAATAATTAATCATGGATTGAGCCACTGGTGCACGGTTGAATTAAAAAGGTGACAGATAGCCTGTCTTGCAGCAATCTTTATGAAGCTGCAGGTCTATTGTTAGTTCTGTCACCTCGGGAGCGACTCATTTTGCAGAGGCCAGGCTGATCCTGCTTGGTCCTGTCATGTCCGATTCTGCAGATGAGTCCTGACATCCTTAAGGATAGACAGGAGTGATTTGACGTCACCGCCAACAACAGACACAGAAAAAGATTGTTTCCCACCTTGTGCTGCAGAGGAGGTGTATTTTGGTCAGAGTGTCTCATGGTGTCAAAGACGTCACAGTCTCAGGGGTGTGAACTACAAGCAGAGTGAAGCTCTCTAACTCACTGTCAGAACATCCACGTAACCACACTGATGTGCCCGCATTTTTAGATGTGCCGCACCTCCTGACAGACATGGATAATTTACAGTGCTTCCAAACAAAAACATAATTTCCCTTTGCTCATTAGATATGTATAAAAATTGTATTTTACTTATAAGTGATATTGCAACTATATGTTAACACACGGACAGCCTTATGCATGTATATATGAATCCATGTAGGTAGATACAGATAACTGTGGGTGGAGATGTGTATTTTCTCTGTTCACAGAGCTTTATTAGACAACATGTTTGATACCACGAAGATAAATTCTGAGAGTCCGAGGATACCATGTTCACTCAATGGGGTGCAGACACATTGGAAAGATTTTTATTTAGTGGTGTGAACAGGGGTGTGACAGGTCTTACCAAAACATCAATTTTGCCATTAATTACTTCTGTAGCCGGTAAGACAACTATAGAGAATCCACAACTCCTAAAACGACCAAAGAGAAATTGTTGAAACTGGAAACACTGGTGGATACACAGACACACACACACACACACACACCAGCATTTAGGGTAGATACTGGTGGCAAAATTCTTAATGATGCTAACAAATCTGTCATCTGAGGATGACAGATAACTTGACTGTTTGATTACTGACAGGCCACTAAGATGCCGCCTCTTCCGATATCCAATTAAAGGCTCCACAACGCCTCCTGATAAGTGGAGTGTAGACTTGATAAGCAACCAATTCTGAAGCTTTGAGCCCTCTGCTTCATTAGGAAGATGTTGAACTAAAACAGAAAATTCAACACAGAGGACATCAAAGTGCCCACTCTGCAAAATGAATAACAAACTCCTTATTAGATATTCACCAATCTCCTAGGATACGACCGCAACACACAATAATCACCCCGCAAAATTGTTGCCTGTATAATGCTCTTGAATAATGCTCTACTCAATTACTGCTTGCCAGAAGGGCAGGTGTTGGTTTGCACTGTGAGATGTGAAAGAACAGAGGGAGTGATGAAGGAGAAGGGAAGGAGAGGAGGAGTGGAACCATTTCAAGACTTCAAGTATGAGAAAGTAGCACTTCGCAATATGAAAAGATCAAAGCGTCTGAAAATGTGTTATACTTCACGGGACATAACCATGAGTGGAAGAGGAAAATCATTCCCAACATATGTGAGGGGTGGCAGGTTTTTAAGCCGCACTGGAGGCATTTCCTAAATCTGCCGAGGTGGGGAAGGATGCATCCAGCCAGTCCGGTGCAAAGCTGCAGCAGGGTTCGTGCCAGTTCATTGCTGTCACAGCCCACACATTCACTTGATACAATCGCAGAGACACCAAATGCCATGGGAATGTCAGACTCACTTTTTAAAGAGACAACTAGCTCAGAGGAACAAACACAAACAACGGCACAATAACAGGCTCTGTTCTGGAAAAATCAACTTCTCCATCGAGATGTAAATGGCGTTGTCAAGACGGAGGGGTCGAGCAGGGGGGAAAAAAGGGAGATCTCCCCTCACAATTAATTGCAGAAAAACAGCTCATGTGGACTTTCCATACCCACCGTCTTTTACCTCATTCTTCACAACACCAGCAGATGAGCAGATTTATTTCAAAGGAAAGATTCCTATCAGTTTTATGACAGCAGTGGGGCATCTGTGCTGAATTCAAATTTCTGTGGACACAGTTTTCTCCCTCTGATCAAAGCTGATTGTTTACCATAAAAGCACCATGCTTTACTGCTAAATTAGTCAGTTTCATAGACAATGCCACCTTCTATCTAACTCTTAAATCCTTTAAAAAATAACAAGGGCCTGTAGCTTTCTTGATCAGTTTGTAGCAGCATTATAAATTAATTTACATAAGGTGCTATTCTGTCCCTTTTATTAAATTTTCATCATTATCAAGTATGCCTCAAACTAATAGAAATATAGCTGCTCAACAAACAAGTCTGAAATACACAGGTTTACATCAGCATATGTTTCTAAAAGGTTTTTGCCGTGGATGACGTGGATTTTTACCCTATCCTCTGAGGAGTGAGTGAGGTCAGACGCTCAGCCACTAAGAAGATTTTAAAGGGAGACAATTTCTTTTTTCACTTATTCTTCCACTCAGTTTCTTCTTTTGAAAGGTTGAATTTGGTTTGGCTTAAAGGTTTTCTGTTTAGGAGACATCAGATTCTGATATTAATTACCCATCTTTAAGTAGCATAGAACTTTTACATTTTCCCTGCTCGGATCCATAAATAGACCTAGTGCTACTTTAGTCTGTTGAGTAAAACCTCACAATGCAGAGGGAAGAAAAGGCTATATTTAGAAGGAGGAAGAGAAGCAGGTGCGATGTAAGATATCTGAAAATGGAAACTGCTCCCATGGGTGACGGCGCTTATTCTCTCCGCTTTAATTATTTATTTCCCCTTTAATATACCGCCGATGACAGCATCACTGGGGCAAAGATCTTGCTGTATGAGGGCCGCTGACACCCGTGTGGTTCCCCTGCTAATGAATATGTCTAAATCAGTGTGTTCGGGGATATGGCTTTGGCCTTCATCCTGATCCTTGGTCCTTAATCTCCCTCTGGAAAAGGGTCCACCAGCTCCTAAATGATCAAATTATTTCTATTCTAAACAGAATAATGATTATTCTATATTGTATACTTTTTTAGTTATGTGTTTCTACATTTTATGTACATTTTAGTTTTTCTACTTCCTATGTTTTGTTTTAAATGTATATCTCACAGCTTCTTTCTTTACACAATATGCTCACTACTTGAAAGCACAATAAAGGCTGCACTACTCTAGATGTTAACCATTTTGCCAATTTAAAAATATTTTGTACAAGCATTAACCTCGGAATATTTTTGACTGAAGTGAATTCTGATCTTTGCACAGGGAACTTGGTGTTATTTTCACACAGACAAGATACCCCACAGTCTATAGTCACTCTTGAACAGGAGGTACATATTCATCTGAGTCAGTGACTATGTGCCATTTTATAAACCACCTTCTCCATGTGCCTTGTAAACAACATGTCCCTGGAGTCTGAGAGGCAATCACAGGTGAGAAATCACAGCCAGCATTGACGGATGGAGTCCTAAGACATCAAATGAGTGTTTGGATGGGCAATAAAGTGATTAGTCCCAGTCTCAGAGGAACAGAGTTGGGGTCATAGGACTAATGATCAAATGTGCCGGTGGGTTACTTGTGCAAATGAAAAACACCGTCAAAATGTATTTGAATAAATGCCATAAGAGCCCTCCCAGTCCTTAGTGGAATGTTATGTTTCTGATTACCTGTTCCTTGCAGGGCTGAGAACATCACTGTTCTCATTAGAAACTGCTTCTCTGCTGTCTCATAGCAACCTAAAAATAGAAATGTCCCTATTAGGCTCTATGGCTGTGATGGCTGGTGCAAGTTTTGGCCTCTTTAATTGTGCAGTAAACATTTAGGTATGGTTTTCCTTTCTGTCCAAGTTTACTGAATAGCGATGCATGCCAGTCAATCACAAATCGTGATTTGGTGATCTGCAGCTTGTCTATATTCATAACATAATTGATCGGCTATATTAAATAAATGATGAGAGGTTATAGATTGTGATTTTGGATGTATGAGGAAGCCAATTTATATACACAGGTTTGGCATGTCACTGTATTACACATAATCACTGAGGATAGTATTCTGATGGTGATCCTTTGGGGATGTTTCTCAGATTTTACATCTGTATTGGATTTACTGTTCCACACATATATACGGTAACAAATAGGAAGAATGAAAGCATCCAACTTTTATTCTAAAAACTGATACTGAGGTTTCACATTGCATAGAGGTAAAAACCTCATTGGATCACAGACTCACTACAGAGAAAGATTAACAAATGCTTAAAGGAAAAAATATATGAAAAACAGTATTAAAGACTAATGCCAATATTCCCTCAATTATATGAAAAATAATATAGCTGTTCATCGCGTTCGTTTCCACTTCATTACACAATGATCTTTTTAAATACATCAAAACCACACAGAGCATTTACATTTCTTGTGGACAGGTTCCAGTGGTTTTGTTTTTGTCCTGCAGGTATGAAGAGCAGGACAGAGGTTTTCACCAGACGCAGTGTATTTTTGTCGACTCTGACGTCAAGAGAATACACGTTTCATTCAACAAGCAAAAAAGTAAGTTATTTTTAACCGCAGCATCTCCAGGTTGTGATTCTTGAGTGCGCAGTGACAGGAATGCAGCCTATTGGACTGATGTGGCATGCCTCCGTAACAAAAGCCACACGGCTCACGCGCTATGGTGCCAGAGAGGCGCTGCACCCTGCAACTTAAACTGGGACAAGCCGTTTGAAACACTGACGACAGACAAAAAAATAAGGATATTTTGAGGAGCATCACTAAACTTTCTGCTTTGAATCATTAATGATCGCTAATGGTCTTTTTTTCTTCTTCCCCTCTTACATGTCAAAGCAGTGGCTACTTTGAACATGGAAAATCTGTTCTCCGATCAGGTAAGACGCTTTGCGATCACAGAAGTTGTGCAAAATTATTAAACTACAAATTTACATGCAAACGGGTTGAATTCAGTTTAATTTCCTTATTATCTACAGCTACATCTTTCAGTTATTTGCAGGAGGCTGGTACATACAAGTAATCTGACTTCGTGCATTACACATAACAACATCATATTGGTTATGTGGGAAATGACTTTATGTTGGAAAGGAAATTTTATTAATATTACACAGCATTAAACGACCGACCTATGATTTGCAGTGGCGCGCATTTCTGTCAACTTATCCAAAATGAGCACCATGGACAGCGACTCCGCTCCCAGTGCACAGCTTGGTTGTACAGCCTGTATCAAAACACATCGGCAGTCTTTTCACCATTAAATCCTGACATTAAGAATAACACTGACGCTCAATGACTATAATGTTCTGTTTTAAATTGAAATGGTGAAATGCAGCTGGTGCTTTCGGTTCACCTAAAGCTTGTGGATACGTTTATTGATGCACTGGTTGCTTTCACAGTTATTATGAAAAAAGAAATAGCTGCTATCTTAACAAAGCATTGGGAAACTTTAAATTTGATGTAGGCCTACAACCATCACACCCCGATCATTCATCACCAGTGTTTGTGGATCTAACGTATCTAAAGTATAGCTATCGTGATTTTTCCCACACAGACATGTTTTGTTGTTTCTTGTCGTTTGTTGTTCCATTCCAGGTCTGACCTACTGTTGTAAAATGAAATAGCACATATCAGAGATTTTAGATAATAATCACAACTTTTACGTTTCATTATTAACATTTCATTTGGACACAGGCTGCCACCTACTGGTAGTGATTATCTTGTGGTGAATCAGTCAGCAAATCTTTTGAGGAACAAATACAATGGTATTTTTTTAACCATATGCATTTTGCCATGTAAGTTGAACTGCTTCAATGGTTTGTTCACAGGGCTGTGTGCTGTAGCTGCCTTTCAATGCTGAGGGAGAGATCTGTGATTGTCCAGGAGATGGCAGACATACTGGAGCTGCGGACAGATGGAAACTCTCTACTGAAAGCAGTATGGCTCAGGCGCTTGAGACTCACCAGGCTCCTGTTGGAGGGGGGTGCGTATATCAACGAGAGCAATGAGCGAGGAGAGACACCACTCATGGTGGCCTGTATGTCCAAACACACTGACCAGCAAAGTGTAAGCAAGGCAAAGCTTGTCAAATATCTGCTGGACAACCAAGCAGACCCCAACATACAGGACAAAGTGGGCAGGACAGCCTTAATGCATGCCTGCATCCAGAAGGCTGGCCATGAGGTGGTGGCTCACCTCCTCACAAATGGAGCTGACCCCAGTCTGGAAGACAGAAGTGGGGCCTCAGCCCTGGTCTATGCCATCAATGCTGATGATAAGGAGACACTAAAATTGCTCTTGGATGCATGCAAAGCTAAAGGCAAGGAAGTCATCATAATCACCACAGACAAGTCACCATCTGGGGCTAAAACCACTAAGCAGTATCTAAATGTTCCTCCGTCACCAGAGTTAGAGGAGAGATGCTCCACTGCATACTGCACCTCTCCCTCTGACATTGATGTTAGTGCATCTTCCTCGCCTAACCAAATTGAGCACCAAAAGACAGTTTTTAGTTTCCAGACAAAATTGAAAACATCCTCTTGCTCAGTAGCAAAGCTCGCCAATGGGCCCACTTCTCCGACACGCCGGACTACCAACCCCAAGCGTGCACGATTGCCTCAGCTAAAGCGGCTGCAATCAGAGCCTTGGGGCCTGATTGCTCCTTCTGTCCTGGCTGCTGCTGCTGCTACCCATGATCAAAGTAAGAGAGCCACCTCTGATGAAGATGTTGTTGCAGGCGTAAATGGACTCTCCCTAACCAAGAAGTCAGCTTTATCTCGACAGAACAGTGTGGATGGCAAGGACAGTTTATTCCCACTTGTGGGTGAACAACCCTGCAAAATGACAACCTCACTATCAGTTCCTCCAACATCTAAACCATCATATGACAGATCTCTAGGTCAGCACCAGCCTCTAGGCTGGCGCAGCACCATCCCCACTGAACAGGACAGCTGCAGCAGCAACAGTGGAACAGCCAATCTGAGAGACACAGTGCACAGGAGACACCTGGGGAACGATCACTATGACTCAGACTCTCAGCTCTATTCAGACTCTGCCATGCTAGACTCTCCTAAGGTCCCAGTGGAGCGAAGGAAACTGAACACCTCATCATTAGCCATGCTGACCAGTTCTAGGGAATCTCTAGACAGCAATGCCAGTGCATCCTCTCCCGGCACAGCACGCAGGCGTGCACCAAGCCTCCTGGAGAGGCGAGGCTCGGGGACTCTGCTGCTAGACCACATCTCCCATACGAGGCCGGGCCATTTACCCCCTCTCAACATTAATCCTAACCCTCCCATCCCTGATATTGGGGCCAGTAGCAAGCCCTCCTCACCCCTAGCTGCAGGCTTTAGGTCTATAGCTCCAGTAGCACCAAACACACCAAAGAGAGGCGGTCTCAAGTCCAAGAAGAAACTTATAAGAAGACACTCTATGCAAGTGGAGCAAATGAAACAGCTTTCTGATTTTGAAGAGCTGGCACATTAGTTAGTGTTTGTGTTTATGCAGCACATGTTGTGGGACTGGATGCATTTACACCATATTGTCAGGAAGCAGGCTCTCACAAAACCATGCTAGATGTTGTTAAATAATGTATAATTTTAAAAAATTACATATAAACTGAGCAATATAGATATTTTCTTGTGTGACCCTCAAACCCAAGAATTTTCATCTCTTGAAGCATCCACTGTAAATGTATTCCACTTAGAATGTAAATGCCAAGATAAGGTAATTTCCTCTAAACTAGCTCTGAAACATGATAATGTAATGTGTAGGGAACATACAGGGTCCATTTGTAGCCAGCAGGCCACCTGGATGCATCTTGTGCATGTGTAACTAGCACCATAATGGACATACTTTAGATAAAATGTGATGCACTTGTCTCAGATGTAGCTTGAGTAAGATGAAATTTGACTGTTTGTAGCAAATTTGTACACAGTGCCTTCAAGATAAAGAAAAAGAAAAATGAGTGGAATGTTAAATTCAGTGTGTCAAGACCATTCACAGTTCATAATGATGTAACCAAAATGTGTTTTGTTTCAACATTTTTGATCTCATATGGAACCTTACCAAGGCTCAGAAAATGTGAGGATGTGAATGAATTATTGTAATGCCTTAAAAAAACAGGTGATGGGCTATATCAAACAGCACTTTATTGCCCAGATGAAAAAAGGGATGCTATTAACAGTTAACAACTTTCAAAGCACATGTAATTTTCTATATCACGTATTCCAGGAACATTAAATGACATTACAGCCTTTACCCAACAGTCATTGGTGATACTTGTCTTTAAAAATGTCATTTCACACTAATGGCAATCAAAATGTAACATCACACAACTTCCACGTGACTTAACTGTGAAGCATTCCTTCGCTTAGAAAAAACTAATTTAATGCATAGTATTTTTCTATGTAGTTTGTTGTACGTTCTAAATAAATGTTATCACTTGTGACTTTCTGGTTTGCCCATTAGTCGGGTTCATTTGTCACACTAGCCAAGAGCTCAGCTGATAAAGTTACGTGTTGCACAGACGCTCATTAAAAAGGGTGTCTCTCCTTCCCGAGGCCACTTGGCAGTCTATTGGTACTGTGATCATCATCATCATCATGACGCCAGGCCAACCATAGAGGCACTCAGATCCCACAGTTTCTTGGCAGCTTCATCGTCCAGGGCCTGAGGGGCGGCTGTTTTAGCGGCGCAGTCACTGTAGTCATGACACAAGACAAAGACTTATGAGTTGTACATGGAGTTAATCAGGGGAGCAATAAAGTTGCCATGCAAATACCAGAGGCATGAAGCTATATTCTATAGATGTACAGTATCTGACCTGTAGTAGAGTCCACTCTCATTCTGCAGGCTTTCCTCCACAGCACAGTGGATGGTTGTCTGCGCCCCTTCCTTTGGAGACTTGATGAACAGCATCAGAGGTGTGTATACAACTCTCTTCCACACGGGCATTGTGGGCCAGAAGTGCCGGCCAAGCTCTGTCCGGATGACTCCAGGATGGAGGCTGTATGCTGTCACTCTTGTGCCTGAAAAATGACAAGACATCAGAAGTATTGGATTCATTTTGTTCACGTTAGTACATAATCCACCAATTACCATAAATAACCACAAATGAGAACTTGTGTATCAGGCATAACAATACTTGTGATAATACAGTGATAATAGTTTGCAGTCCTTAACCCTCCTGTTACCTTCGAATTCACTTAGATCTTTCAATCATTTGGGGTCAATCTGACTCCAGCAATTTAAACCTTCAGAAAATGCTAATAATAAAAACTATGACCCAAGTTCATGTATCAGTTACTTTATGTGTCTTGTTGACTACTGAAATAGCCCTTTAAATAAAACACAACCCGCCACACCCACCCCCTCTAACACATCAAAGTCCTCTGTGTCACCCAAATCAACTAAAACACGTGTAAAATGTTGCTATTTCTTACATGTTTTAAACAGCTAAAAGAGCCTGAGGAAAAAAAACATTGAAAACCAGGACACTGAAAATATATCATCATTTTAATTTTATGTTTATCCTCTTATTCCCATTAAATTAGGAAAAGTCATTAAATATGAAGCAAAAAAACTATGTTAATCATGTATTTAGAGATGATAAATATTGAATGGGGTCAAACTGACCCCAAAGATAATAGGAGGGTTTAAATAATTCAAACTGTCAGGTGTGAAATATAAAAAGATTATGAAATTATTCTACCTTGCAGGCGGTTGGCCAGTTCCCTTGTAAAGAGGACATTAGCTAGCTTGCTTTGCGAATAGCTTCTCCAAGGCCGGTAATCTTTGTCCTGGTGTATGTCATCAAAATAGATTTGACCTGTTGAGAGAAAACACTAAATCCTTAGCTACCGATACTGCACGAAACAGAAAGAATGCGATTCTGAGAGGAAAACCTCTGTATCTGTTGAAATGAAAGAGAAAGGGAGAGACGATACTGCACCTCTTTCATGAGCTAAACTGGACACATTGACGATCCGACTCGGAGCTGACCTCTTTAGAAGATCCAAGAGACAATTTGTCAGAAGGAAGTGACCCAAGTGGTTCACACCAAACTGCATTTCGAAGCCATCTTCCGTCTGCCATTTTGGACAGCTCATAACACCTACAAGAGAGAGCATCAATGGATATCAGTCTGATAGCACACATTTATTTATTTTCACATTGCCACACAGCTGTTGGGATACATCACAGCACACTCTAGAAAAGTCAAGCATGATGTGCACACGTACCTGCGTTATTGATGAGAACATCCAGCCTCTTTTCACTTCCTTCGATGTCTTTGGCTAGTTGTCGCACTGACTGTAGAGATGCCAGGTCCAACTTTTTGACAATCACGTTATCATTTCCGCTCCTCTTCCTGATGTCCTCTGCAGCTTTGTTAGCCCGGTCCATGTCTCTGCAGGCTAGAATGACCTTTGCACCTGTAGCAGAGCAAAAAAGCTAAGTGTGTTTGGATTGGTTTCTGACAAAAAGCTAGCATATGAAAATCAAGTATGTTGCTTACCCCTGCTAGCCAGGTCAACAGCTGTTTCTTTGCCAATCCCAGTGTTGGCTCCAGTAATCAAGACCGTCTTTCCATCAAGCCGAGCTCTGCTCCGACACACCCCGCCTGCCAGCCATTTCTTTACACCAAAGAGGCCCACTCCTTACGAAAGCCCAAACAGTTAAAGTCATTTTACATCTTCAAACAAAGGACATATTTCCCTACAGCTGGTCACTTTATAAAGCGTAATGCCTTCTGACCTTTCAAAGAATACAATGAAATCTATTTAACTGGTTCTGCAGCTTCCTGTTCTGTGCCTAAGTATTGTCAACTGTATTTCACATTTCATGAGAGCAATTTGAGCTTACAGCTTGGGGGCAAATCCGCATTAAAAAGTCTAGCCTAACAGGATGTTGTAAATTAAAAATTTAAACTCAAACTTGTATCAACACACACAGGGATTTTAGCCTTCCTAAATGCATTTCATGTGATAAAAAAACAAAACAGTCTGGTCTCTAACACTGGATCTCCAGGAATGTAGACGTTTAACTAACTGATTTTCTGTCAATTTTTCACCATTGTAATCACAGGCAGGCAGGTGCATCAGCCCTCTGCATCACTGTATTATGCAAACTCACTTTGCTTGCTCAATTTAGCACATGCACTTGTGTAGTCTCCTATTTCTGTGGCTACAATAGCATGGCGAAGAACATACAACATCCACTGACAATCTGCCAGCTAAGATCTATTGATTCAACCAGTCTAAGCAAGTCCTATAAATTAATGCTGTTGTGAATTTTATGGGAGCATAAAATTCAGAACAGCATGACTTCTAGCAAGTACAGCTTCCTCCAATATCAGTGTCTCAATTGGTACACTAAACAACCAACGCCGATTTTATATTACACCTAGCATTGCTGCAAGATTATTCATTAACCAACCAAACAAACAAACAAACAAAAAACACACAACAACAACAACAAATATGCCGGTATTTCAGTATTCAGTAACCAAGAGGTTACTGAATTACTAGCTCGTTAGCTGAGTGTGTTAAATTATCTACATCCACTTACACAATGATATTGAGCTCCACACAAGGCTTATTAAAACTATAGAAAAAACAAACAAAAAACAAACAAACAAGCAAATGGAAACAATTTTGCCAGCACATTCACTAGTAACCCAAACAATTACGTTTCAAGCTAACAGCATTAGCTTATACTCAGTCACTGAATAAAAGCACGCTTACGTCCAGGTGAATCAATATCTCAACATGAACGACAACAATTAGCATACCTGTTATTGTGACCACCGCAATAGTTTTACGATATTGCCCGATAATCGCCATGAGACTCTGCATTATTGTTCGTTGTTTGCCCTTTCAATGAAGCTGTCTCCATAGAAAGGCGACTACAGCGTCCCCTTGACTCTTTATATTTGTTTGAACACGTTACCTCTCGTCAAGTGAGAAAATTATGACTAGCAAAGTTCAAGTTTTGACAAATACTACCGCTCTTATCAGCTCACCTCACACTGACAGAGGGCGCGGCTACGTAACAGCCTTCAGCACCGGAAGTACCGCCTCGAGCTCAGCCGTGTAAGGGGATCCTGTTGGTTCACAATAAAGGTCTTTAAATTATAAAAA
>OMLB01012719.1:37662-51742 GCA_900302555.1 Myripristis jacobus
GTAGTTAAATTATGTTTCCTATAATAGCAACAGATTTTTTTTCCTTTTTGGGTGGTCATTTTGGCTTGGTTAACCTTAGGGTTTGGAGTAAGTTGGGGCACCCAGCTCTGTCTATGTTAGGGGAATCTCTGACAATGATTAACATTGATCTTGCGGTCCTGGAGAAAAAAAAAATCATTGTCGAAAAGTCACTCAGTTTAACCATGGTCACTTAAATCTTTATGGTTGTTTTTTATATACACTCCGCATTATCCTGTTGCGTAACATAGTCATGATTATCAAGCCTTAGCACGTGGTTACAACTGTCTTTGCTATAAGGTTATTTTCAGTGTTTCACGGTCACCATGTATCTCTAAGCAGCAGGGTTCATGTGTCTTGTCCAGAACGTGGGAACAGAACAGAGTCTGTTTTGACAGGTGCTACCAAGGCTTGCTAGTGCCTGCTAAAAGATTAAATGTCTTCCCAAGCCCACACAGATCCCAGATTTCTATGGAATTAAGTTTCAAAAGTCTTGTATTTGAAGTTTTGTTACAGTCGTATACATATTCCACTGGATTTCTTATGCTAACTTGCATTATTCTGGGAAGTCTCGGGTAGCAGTGGGGGTGCACTGACTTGGCTGGGAAATGAGAGAGTCACTTGATTCTCTGCACCTCCCCCTGTACCTTCTATTCATTGAAATGGTCCTGCTGGCAGGCCTCTCACAATCTGAGCAGGATGAGAGCAGATATGACTGGAGATACAAATCTGGGTTGATCCAAGTGGAAAGCAATTAAGTAAAAAAGACTGCTATTAAAAAGTCATCGCTGGCACGAAAGTAAAGCACGCTGAGTTGTCATTAAAGTTAGGAGGCATTTTAGCACAGTCACCCCAGTGTGGTTTTGTTTTTGAGTGTAAAATAATCCATGGTATTGGGAAAGTTTTAGTTTTAGGTAGCATTGTTTTGTTTTTTTTTTTATGTCTGCTCAGTATAATGTCTTGGAACAAAACCCTTCAAATCTTTAAGGCATGCCTTGAATTGGTATTGTTTATGCAGATGGGATCAATGCCAGTTAAGATAGTTAAGACTAAAGTGTTTCAATAAAAAGTGTTTATGTGATAATTGGGCTGATTACCCTAATATGGAAGAAGTTCTTCCTTACTCAGACACTGTCCATGAAATGTGAAGTTTATATAATAATGGTCTCAAGTTAACAACAAAATCAGATCTTTTTTTCACAAATGAATGCAGGAGCCCATCATCATGATTTCGTTTGCTCAGCAGTGTTTAACCCAAAAATAAACGAACAGTTGGTCCAGGGAGGGACAGGATTTTTGCTTTCATTTAAGGGCTGTCTTGTGAATGAAAGCTCGTTTACATGATCTCTCCTGTATGTATGATGAACAGATGCCGACAAACGCATCAAAGTGGCCAAGCCGGTGGTGGAGATGGACGGAGATGAAATGACCAGGATCATCTGGGAGTTCATCAAAGAGAAGGTGCAAGTGGCGTCTGTTTGGAGGAGTGTGTGTGTGTGTGTGTGTGTGAGAGAGGTGGGGTTTGGGATTGGGGGGGGTGAACTCACAAACACCGGTGTGTGCCTGTCTTCCGTTGTGGAGGACTTACCCGCACTGTCTGACTCGTCTATTTTTATATCACCGACTGACACGTGGATGGAGCGGAGGGAGGAGGGGTGTATGCGGAGGAAGACAGGAAGATTATGTATTTATGATGTGGGGGAGGGGTTTGCGAGGTTTCATTCAGTCACTGGCTGGTTGCCTCTGGAGAGAGCAGATGGTGCGTTGGCTTACGAAGGAAACGTGGAGAATCACGGATCAACATCCCTCCCTGTTTTCTGACATTTGCTGATGGGCTTTATTGTTGAATTATTGAGAGAATGTGAACATGCAATACATAAATCATATTACCATGCAAATATTTCGAACTGTGATTGTATTAGTACTTTACACACTTGCACCATAGGTTTTATAAGCCTTATATTTGAGTTACTGCTGCTAATATTTATTTTTCATACTCATGATTTATACTTGCACCTGCTTTGATCTGTGTGTCCTTTTTTCGGGCGCTGAGCTGAGTGTCAGTTGTTAGCAGTGTTTTTGTCCCCAGAACACAGTGTGTCCAGTGTCAGGTTTGTTGATTTTTATCACACAGGAAGCTGAGCTGAACACAGTTTCCTTGAGAACAGCAATGTAAAGCTGCTGCTGGTCTAAAGCAAGGATAGTAATTGCTATTTCTCTCTACTTTGGTCCTTTAGCTCATCCTGTCCAATGTTGACGTTGAGTTGAAGTATTATGACTTGGGTCTGCCATACCGTGACCAGACTGACGACCAGGTCACCATCGACTCTGCCCTGGCCACCAAGAAGTACAACGTGGCCGTTAAATGCGCCACCATCACACCCGATGAAGCCAGAGTTGAAGGTCTTTAACATGTCTGTGGCTGTGTCTACATTGCAAGGAAGCTTCCTGTTTGCTTGACACCGAGTTAACAACATTACTTATTAGGAGCCGCTGAAAGGTTATGTGAATTTAGACAACGCAACAAAGAAACGTCACATAACTAGCGTTGAATGCCACACATCACCGTGTTGACAGGTTGTATAGAAATCAAGCCTTCTTTACAGCTAGCTGGCTAAATGCTAAAAGTAGCTCTGACATCACAACCACAAGCTGCTTTCTCCCATCAGTAAAAGTGACTCCAGTGGTTTTCCCGAAACAGTTAACTGAACTAAAATGAATTGAAGTGATTACATATTAACAGTTTTCACATATGCTGGAAATGTCAGATGTGTGTTATTTTTCACACAGCATTTCTATTTGTGATTGAAGTGGGGACACCTAGCCAACTGGCCGTTATTTCCCATTCCACCTAAGGAACCAGCTTATACTCACTTCACAATCATAATAAGGTACATTAACAGAGAGCATACTGTGTATCCTGCCTGAATGAGATGTACTATTATGAATCCCACAGGACTTCCGGGCACGGGAAGCCCACATGGTTATTTATGGGTAGGGTCATGGTTGGGTGAATGCTGTCCAGCTTGTCATATTCAGGCTGTATTAGTGAATAGACAACAGGCCCAACAAATCTTCTGACCAGTCACAGCACTTGTGGGTGTATCTTGCCCAGAACTGCAGTGGAATTCATAATAGCATGAACGAGACGCTCTTACCACCTTAAAACTCTACACCCTAGTCAGAAATTGCACCTAAATAGGAAGCTTCCTTGTGTTTGAGATAGAGGCTGGGATAACCTAGTTTCCTGAAGCTTTTCTGTTTTTCTATAAATGTTCTGTGACATTTACTGCATTTTACTGAGTTATTTTTGTATTTATTTTTAGAGTTTAGCCTGAAGAAGATGTGGAAGAGCCCCAATGGTACCATCAGGAACATCCTGGGCGGCACAGTCTTCCGTGAGCCAATCATCTGCAAGAACATTCCCAGGCTTGTTCCAGGTTGGACGCAGGCCATCACCATCGGCAGACACGCCTTTGGTGACCAGGTCAGCATCATTTTAGACTCTAGGAAGTGCCCGCCATGTAATTTCATCTCACAATAACATTTTTTTTTTCTTCTTCTCGAGTCTTAAGTTACACTTTGTTGTGAACAAGTCCAGCAAGTTCACGATGGCTATCGGATTTCTTCTGTTCAAGTTACGACAGTTTCATTGTTTCTTCTACAGTACAGAGCAACAGACTTTGTTGTCAACCAGCCGGGCAAATTCAAGATGATCTTCTCACCTTCTGATGGTAGTGCCGGCAAGGAATGGGAAGTCTATGATTTCCCTGCTGGTGGCTGTGGAATGGGCATGTACAACACTGATGAGGTGAGTTCATCTAAAGTATTAGTTCTAAAGTGTCCAGTATTCATGAAAAACCTGCCTCCATAAATAACAACTTGCTTTAGTTTTGCTGTTTTTCTTAAAATAGATTGGTTTGACAATAAAATGTACTTACTGTAAGTCACTTTGGACAAAAGTGTCTGCTAAATGTCCAAACTCCAGCCCCCATCATTATTATTATCTGATTTAACCTTTTTTCTGACCTAAGTAAACCACAAAATGAGTATTTAACAAATTGAAAATATTTTAATTTTGTGTTTACATAGTTGAAACCCACTGGAGCAATTGCAGCATATAAATTGTTACTTGTAATTCTGTAAAATCATGTAACTCTTTCACAGATAAAAACAACCTGATAGGTAGATCTTTTAAATTTGACACATGGTATTTCATATTATTGACCCTGTGACTATCTTCCTTTCAGTCTACTTGTTTGCCTATGTCAGCATGGGTTTGTTTGATTTTACAACATCAGAGGTCATGCGATATGACTTTCAACTTGTCGAGGGGAAATAGAGCTGTGAAGCAGAGGTGTATGCAAGAGATCTAATCAGGCAAACACACAGAAGGTTGTTAACCCCAGTGGCATTGATATTACCTCCAGCAGTCATGGGTTTTTGGCTTTTTTTTTTTTTTTTTTGCCCCAACAGTCTATTACAGGCTTTGCACACAGCTGCTTCCAGTATGCTATTTCCAAGAAGTGGCCCCTGTACATGAGCACAAAGAACACAATTCTCAAAGCCTATGATGGTAGATTCAAAGACATCTTCCAGGATATCTTTGAAAAGTGAGTGCCTTCTGTTTTCATCTTTGTTCAATTGGTCTTTTGGCTTATTTATGCACAAATAGAAGGAATTCCTGTAAGACTGCTATTTTTCAGCGAGAACATAGTACAAAATGTGTTAATTGATACACATTTTTATTAATCTTTTACCACAAAGTGTATTATTTTTTTATTTTAAAAAGTATCATTGGAAATTTAGTAGTTTCTTTGATTAAGATATTGTTTAATATGGGTGAAAAGCAGCTTTGTTTTGTGTAGTCATTGTTGTGTAGTCAGTGTTCATTAAGTCTTTTTTTTCCTGGCTTGCATTTGCAAATTTCTTTACAGGCACTACAAGCCTGAGTTTGACAAACTGAAGATCTGGTATGAGCACAGACTTATTGATGATATGGTTGCCCAAGTCCTGAAGTCCTCTGGCGCCTTTGTGTGGGCCTGCAAGAACTATGATGGAGATGTGCAGTCTGACATCCTGGCACAGGGTAAGATTTTAAGGAACTGACACTGCAGTTTCTGGGAAATGTCATTATGAAATACTGAAACTTCTGAAGAAAAATGTCTCAGCAGAGAGGAGACTGTGTTAAGGTGGATTTTTGAAGAGGAATCTGTGCGTTTTGCTGTCCGTTTCAGGTTTTGGCTCTCTGGGCCTGATGACCTCAGTTCTTGTGTGCCCTGATGGCAAGACTATTGAAGCTGAGGCTGCCCACGGCACAGTGACCAGGCACTATCGCGAGCACCAGAAGGTTACTAGCCATTTAGTCTGTATGAGGCCTATGGCTGTATGACAGGAAAACATTTTAGCTTGGCAATGAAATACTGAGCATGTGTGAGCAATATTATATTTGTTATTGCACATAGACTGCATCATCTGTGTAGTTACACTGCCATCATGTGGTGAAAATGGGGATATAACAAATATTCTCCAGCAGTAACTGAGCAGATTGATTTTATCCTTCCTTTCTGCACCTGCAGGGTCGGCCAACAAGCACCAACCCCATTGCCAGCATTTTCGCCTGGACCAGAGGCCTGGAGCACCGTGGCAAACTTGATGGCAATCCTGACCTTATCAAGTAAGAGGGACTTAAGATTGTGTATTGAGCATACTTAGATCAGGATGAAATGTGCGTTCTCTCTAAATGATTTTGTGCATTTGCAGATTCTCCCAGACTCTGGAGAGGGTATGTGTGGAGACTGTTGAGAGTGGAGTCATGACCAAGGACCTTGCAGGTTGCATCCATGGCTTGGCCAAGTAAGCTCCTTAATATTTGTGTTAATTGTGTCTCAGCATCTTTATGTGTAAATATTTTAGCTATTAAAATTCTTTTGTTCATATCGCTCTCACAACTCCATCTTAGTTAGGATTGCAGCATACGCTCACTGTCCACATTATTCGATACACCTTGCTACCAGGAGGGCCCTGTTTTACCTCTACAATAGATTGAATTCTTCAAGGCATTGATTCCACAGGGATCTGGAAATATTCCACGGGGATTTTGGTCGATACTGACTTGGTAGCATCACAAATGCTGCAGAGTTTTTGGCAGCATAGACATGCTGCAAACCACTCCTTCTCATCCCAAAGATGCTCTATTGGGTTGAGATCTAGCAACTGTGCAGTGCACTGGAATAAACTTGATGTTCCTGAAACCATATTTAGACAATGTGTGCTTTGTGACATGGCATATTATCCTCCAGAAAGTGGTGTATCCCCTCAATACAGGGTGGCCATGAAGGGATTCATAGGCAATAGCAAAAATCAAGCATGCTGTGGTATTCAGACAGTGCTCAGTTGGCAGTAAAAGGCCTGATATGTGCTAGGAATATTCGTTGCATCAAGCTATGCCATTAAGACAAGGCAGGATGGATTGATGCTCTTTACTCACAAATATCGCATGTATCTAACATGCACACTGTAGCTTCACTCTGTTTTTAACTAACACGAGTGGAAGCTGGCATGGTCTTCTGCTGCTGTAGCCCATCTATGTCAAGAGTTTTGAGCCCTTCTTCTCATCCTAGTGTGCCAATCTGTGGTTGACATACTTGTGGCCTGCCTGTTAGTTTAAACAAGTCTAGCCTTTCTCCCCTGACCACCCTCATCAATGAGGCACTCACAGGACCACAAAGTCCATTTTTTTAAAAACCATCATTCTCTGTAAATTGAAGTAGTGGCACGAAAATCCCTGGAGGACGACAATTTCTCAGATGTTTAAACAGGTGTGTCTAGCTCCAGCAGTCATTTCCTTTTCAAAGTGGGTGAAAGAAAACATCTTGGTCATCCTAACATCTTCATAATAATTATAAGTAATATGGATAATAGCAATGACAACAAAAAGAATAACAATAATGATGATAATAATAAAGATTACAATAATAATGTGGACGCTGAGTGTATAGCTTGTGTTTCATGGGATCCATTTGAAATCCATAACTGAGTTTTGTGATTTGCCCTGCCCTGTCTTGTCTTCTCAGCTGCAAACTGAACGAGCACTACGTCAATACCACAGACTTCCTCGACGCCATAAAGAAAAATTTGGATAAAGCCCTCGGCAAGTGAACAACTTGAAAGAGTACAGCTAGCCGGCTCACGGCATTGTCATTATTCTGTTTTTTGTACCTCATTTTTAACTTAAAAGGTCAAGAAAACCACATACATTTCATCTGAAGGAAAAACGTACTGCGTAGAATATTATGTAGTGTACTATTAGGTTGCTCAGCAGATGAGAACTGTTCCTCATCCGATGCCTCCTTCACTATCCTGTCTCATTATTTCC
Source organism: Myripristis jacobus (assembly GCA_900302555.1). NCBI lineage: Eukaryota > Metazoa > Chordata > Actinopteri > Holocentriformes > Holocentridae > Myripristis > Myripristis jacobus. Next base: position 45,059 of record OMLB01012719.1, read on the forward strand.
AGGGTTTTATTTTTGTAATGTGAAGTACTGTACTCAAATACTGTATAATGCCTTGAGGAAGACTGAAGCCTGTGTCAAATATAATTGCCAATAAATCCCTCTTGTTTGACCCACTGATGGTGTTCTGCTTCAAATCGAACAAAGAAAGGTCAAATGTTTTAAAGGTAAATAAATTTATTATTTTACAGTATTGTCTGGTACACAACATTATACATACATTTCTATCCACATTATCTCCACACTAATGTCTAACAATACAGAAAGCCATTTAAGTTGAACATTTTGTAGTTCCCCTTTGTTTCATCACTAAAACTGATGGAATGAACACAGAAGCTCAAAAAATCACAAAAAGTAGCATTTTATTTTAAATGCACTATATCAACATTGAGAATTGATACCTTGTTTGCAGGTTATATGTTTGAAAAGCTAAGCACTGGGAAACTGAATATATTGAGCATTTCCCAAATCATTTTCCACGAGGTCCATGGCCCTGTCACATGTTGGGAGGTTGTCGTTCATCACTTTAGACCAGTGTACAGCATGATGGATGGCATGCTCTTGCAGACACACAGGGGCACTTAATATTTCTGTCCAAGTTTTTGGGACAATTCTTGTTGAAATTCATCCATGAAAACCAGAACTGCAATAAGAATGCAGGGTTTGCATCGCTTTTGAAAAATGTTGCAGTCTGTCCCATGAAGGCCTGGATGGGGAAATAGTGAAGTTTCTTAAAGAGAACAGTACCACAGATTGCTCTCTGATAATCTTTTGAGGAAATCTACAGATGACTGGGAACGGGAACCTAAACGTAATTGAGGTTTGCAATTGGGCCCCCACAAAATCCAATGTCCCAGCTCAATACAACTGTAAAGGGAAAGAGACTGCGGCTGCCCTCAGCTGCAAGATTTGTAAAAAATTAGATCCAATTCTTTGGTGAGGGGGGTCTGCTATTAAAAGGGTATTTTGATTTTCTTTTTATTAGCGTCTTAAACATTCCACAGCAACAATTACATTCATAGACTAGGATCAATGCAGGATGATGCTTGTTAATACAGGAACCTAAAACCAGACTGGTCACACACAGTGGCCCTCAGTGCAATGCACTGATCACAGTACCAGCCAGCATACTGGATGACTGATACATTCTGTACAGTAAAATACAATACAACTTAGATTGCAAATCCTGTCAAAGTAATTTTACAGACTTCAATTTTAACTTATCACAGTATAAATCAAAGTGAGGAAATTCATTAACCTCTGCAACTTGATAAGCTTTGGCAAGTGAAATTAATATTAAGACTTGTTCACCCTACACATCAGTGTACCCCAACAGACTCACTTGAAAGAGACTGGGATTGTCTGGATGAGTAAGTGCATTGTAACATTACCATATGCTTTTATGCTTGTTTTAGCTTAAAAAACAATGTGCTTTACAATTTAGGCTCAGAGGATATTCCTATTGTTAATCAACTGACAATCTAATCTTTTTCTCAGCTAAAAATAAATCCTTTTACGTCAGACAGTCCACTTGTTCCAAATACTACATTGTTTCAGTAGATTTGCAGTATTTTAGCACTGAAAAGTATGGAATTAAGTAGGCAGTATACATTTCCAACTATTAGAGCATGAGGAGAGATTCCAGTGCATATGAATGTGCAGATTTTGCTGGGTTGCCTCATGCCTGTGAAGGACAACCCAAGTGTTATGCTTTTAACGGAAAATAAAAATCATAATCCCACTTTATTAGTTAACACTTCTACCCAATTTGGGGTCATTTGAATAATTCATGCAGTGTTATAGCGCCCTGTGCCCTTCCCATAGCTGCTATAGTACTCGATTTCAGATATTTTAGCAATATCAGGGGTGTTGTTGTTCGCTCGGTTTTCTCTCTCGCTGAATTCAAAGCTCTCCTCCTCATAGTCCTCCTGGCTCTCTATGTCTTGGGGGGCTTCTGAGGAAGGAAGCAAGTAAAGTGACATAAATGAGTCCACTCTGTCCTCAGTAACACACACACACACACTCACACACACACAGTCCCTCCTAACGACACACGGCCTAATAGAGGGCAGTCAGTAGATTGCCCCTCCTCTCCTGCCTCCATATCATTCTCCACTGATAGAGACAGGCATGTCTAATCCAGGCACTGCTATATTTACTAAACACACAGGGAGGGAGTGACAGAGAAACATCAAAACACTTGGCCACTAGATTACAGTACATGCCGAGTCAAAGTGCATTAGGGACAGACTGAGTGACAATAATGCAACATGAAGCCCACCAAGCAGTCCAGTAAAGAAATTAGCTATGCACAAACTATCAGCAAATACAGATGTCATTGATGCATTTAATCAGTTTGAGGGTAACTAAGTTGAAGATGGTGTAATTAAGGACAGCTGATCGAAGTTACTCACCTTGTCCTTCCAGCGATGCATCCAGGATGCCGTGTTTGACCTTCATGTGTCGGCTGAGGTTGCCCTTCAGGTTGAACTTGCTGGTGCAGTAAGGACACTTGAAGGGCTTGCTGCCAGCATGGAGATGCATGTGACCGAGGAGGTTGTACATTCTGTTAAACGACTTGCCACATACCTGGAGACAAGAGCAGAACAGTCACTACACCCTGCTCCATTAACAATGGGGACCCGCCTGACACCTTGTGAAGTCCGTTCGCGCCGCTCACCTTGCATTTGAAAGGCTTGACCGGCAGGTGGACAATCATGTGGGTTTTGAGGGTCTGTTTCTGGACAAAGGTCTTGAAGCAGACATGGCACTGGAAGGGCCTCACACTGGCATGGATCAACATGTGTCTCTTCAGGTTGGCAGACAGAGTGAACTCTCTGGCACAAACATCACACTTGAATTCTTTCATACCCTGAGGAAACAAAAGTGTTTGGGCCATTTAATTAATTTGGCTGAATATATGGTTTAGAGTAAAATAAACAATGACTCATAGGGAGCAACACACAAGGAAAGCATAAAGGAAACAGCTACATGTCATGGGGTTCTAATGGAACGGGGGATTCACTGCTGTGCCAAACACAACAATACATAGAAGAAAGAAAGTGTAAGCATTTGCATACTGGCTTTTGATCTGGCTCATATAGGTTACATTAGCCCCACCAAGTGTTGAGACATGGAGTAGATAAGTCTTAACAATGAGGAGAATAAACTTTTACTATTTATTGAACATTTATTCTAACATTTAACAAAAGCCAGTGTCATGAAAAGAAAGAGGGTTATTCTATAGAATAACACACAGACTGTATAATTAAATGGAGACTGCAATGATTCATTTGACATAAAGGGGAGTAGCTCCACGAACAACACGGCACAAAACACTTGCAAGTGGGGGGTTGAGCCACACACAAAGAATCAAGGCCTTTGAAGGCTATGTTTACAAAGCAACTGGTTTGGGAAAAAAAGACTGTGAGACAAGTGTGCAATATAACCCTCAGTTCTTCTATGAGGTCTCACTCATTGGGCTCACCTTCTATAACTAATCACTAGATGCCAAACAGAGTTCTTATGCTTCTTGTTAACAGTGATTGTTTTTTTTTTTTTAAATTTAAATCAAATGTTTACTGCTCTTTAAACAGTATTGTGATTGCATGAGCCCAACCTACTTTAAAATGGGTTTTGGTTTTGAACACATGAAGTGGTACAAAAGACAATCAGGCACATTAATGGGTTTCAGTACCTTAAGTGCGAGGGCGTGCGCTGCCAGTACCTTGTGAGTGAGGGCGTGCTGTCGGAGGTGGTGGATCTGGACAAACTCCATGCCACACTCGGGGCAGACGTAGGGCCGCACATTCTGGTGCTTCATTAGATGGTTCTGCAGCTGGCTGCGATAAGCAAAGGACTTGTGGCACTCTGTGCACTGGTAGGTGGTGGGGCCCTGGTGGCTGGTCAGGTGACGCTTGAGGTGCGCATAGGTTGGGAACTCCATGCCACACTGGGAGCAGACATGGCACTGACCGTTCTCGTGCTTGTTCTCGTGGGTCCGCAGCTCGCTGGGGTAGGCAAAGCCACGTCCGCAGAAGCGACAGCTGTAGGGCTTGACGTCTGAGTGCTGCAGCATGTGCCTCTTCAGGTGGCTGGTCTGGGTGAAAGCCTTTTCACACACGGTGCACTTGTGGGGCCGGGTGCCCTGGTGGGTGAGCAGGTGGGTCTGGAGGTGGCTGGGTTGCTTGAAGAGCTTACCACAGTGTAGGCATTCATGGGGCTTAATGCCATTATGGCCCAGGATATGAGTGACAAGGTTATATTTGGAGGTGTAGGATTTCTCACACATGCGGCACTTCCAGCGCTTCAGGCCCTCTCCCACATCCACGCAGTAGGACTCATCAATCTGGACGTTGATGTCCAGCCGGTCGATCTGCATGCGCCTGGCAAGGCCCTCTGGGTCTGACCACAGCATGGCCTGGCTACTCTCTTCGTACTCCCCAGGCATGGCCATATCAGCAGATTCATAGGCCACCTCGCTGGACTCGTAGTAGCGGTTCATCAGGGGGCTTCCAGTGTCTCCACTAGTCTTGAGGTTTAATGCCTCCTCTTCCTCTTCTTCCACGACCAGCTCTTCTTCTTTTCCCTCTCTTTCCCTACCTGCACTTTCTTCCTGTTCTTGTTCTGGCTGCCCATCTGTCTGCTGGTTGGATGTATCTCTAACACACACAGGACAGCTCCCGCAAGCCTGCTCCTCTTTCAGTGAGCCATGTTGGATGGCTGGATCCTCTGGCTTGCCTGGGCTATGCCTGCCATTCATGTGAATGCAGGAAGGAGGTGTGTCAGACTCAAGACATTCACCTTTAACCTGAGCATGTGGACTGGATATTTTGTGTGGGCGATCTTCCAGTGCTCCATCGCTCCTGGGCCTCTTGGTTCTCCCACGGGGCCCGGGCCGCCTCCTTTCGCTGCAGTGTGGCTGGGCCTCCGGTTCCCCTGCAGGATCAGCCAGGTAGTCCCCGTTGGCCCCTATCAGCTGGTCGGCGTACTCATACTCCATGGCCTCGGGCGGAGGAGGGGGACACTCCCTGGGCTCTCCCATGTAAAAGCCATTGGGAGCAATGGTGGCACCAAAGATTTCATTCTGGGAGATGAGACCCAGAACAGCAGCCTGAGCCAGAGACAGCACCACCACAGGCTCTGTCTGTGTGCCCACATCCACTTGGCCCTCAGTCATCTTCGGGAAAGTCCGCACCAGGCGGCCACTCTCCTCCTCCTGCAGCAAAACACATAAAACATGTAACACACATAAGAAAAAAACAAAACCAGAATCAGTTTTTTTGCCAGGTAGTTTAAGAGCATGCAAGGAATTTGTCATAGTAAAATTGCATAGGAAACCATAATATACGTGATTATTTTTGTCATCAGTCTGTTATTACAAAACCTGTGTTGCACAATCTTTCTTCTTGTAACCTCATTTCCTCATTGAAACCTCATGATATTAGCACCATTATTATTAATGTAAGCAATAACTTGTGTTCTTGTGATACTAAATTAATCATGTAAGATAGTTATTGGGGCTCAGCATTACTAGACAGACACCAAAAGTTATACGACCTTCTTTCCAAAGGTGTCCGACAGAGTCTTAAGATAGTGTTTTTCAGGGTTACTCTGAAAGCCTCGCTCTGACTACGCCTTGTTTCTTTGCTCTGAATCCAGAGGACATTAGATTGAGGAGATAAAGCAGATCTGTGTTAGCACCCCGCTTCCTTCCTTGACAGGCTTTAGAATAATAAAGAATACAACAAGGGATGCAGGTCCAACCAGGAAGTAGACTTCCGTGGACTGTCCTCAGCACTTCCTGAGGGGTCCCGGGGCAGCCTGGCTGACCACGGTTGGCTCATCACTGGAGCTATCTGTCCCATTCATGAGGAGCAAAGCCTCTCAGTTCAACACACAGAGACTCTCACCGTTGCCTACTTCATAATGCCTGCCACACTGGGCTTCCTTAACAAGATGATATATGCTGGCAGGCAGTCTCATATCCATAACAGACATTCGATTGAGCTTCGAGCTCATTCTGTATTCCAGACCTAAGCGCGAGACTCGCTCACATAATTGTATGAATCGGGATAAAGTGTTTCAGACCCACATGCACATGTTTACCCTAGCCTGTCTGAAAAAAAGCTCAACAGTGAAACTATGGAGAGGAAGTCATGGTACAATCAAACTGCCTCTCTCTGGTAAACGAGAGGTCAGTATTGTAGCCTGGTGTACCCAGGTTTTGCCTTCGCACAAATCTGACTGGTGGGAAAATGTATGAAGAAGCTCTGACCCCTTGCCTCTTTACACACTACACACTAGTCTTTACTCTGTACCATACATTACCAGCAAGAGCTGCTCCCTTTCCTGATACAATACTGAGAGAGGAGAAAGAGTGGATGGAGAGAGGGGGAAAGGAAGAGGAGATAAAGCAGGAAAAAAGGTGTATGTGTGTGTGTGTGTGTGTGTGTGTGTGTGTGTGTGTGTGTGTATTGGGAGAGGGGAGTAGACCTGGATGCCCTGATAACCACGTCATTTATAATTACTGCTTTTAAAGTAGTCAGACAGAGACAGACTGTGTGTTTGTGAGAAAGAAATGGAGAGAGACTGGGTGTGTATTTGAAAGTGTGTGTGTGTGTGTGTGTTTGTGTGTGTGTGTGTGTGTGAGTGAGAGAAAGAGAGGGAGGGAGGTATAGAGAGAAG
>OMLB01012722.1:0-10104 GCA_900302555.1 Myripristis jacobus
CATCGCGCTGGGGGGGCCAGAGGAGGTAGGAGCACCAGGGTTAGGGGGCTTTGTCTCAGCAACAGAGCATCCCCCACATACACGTATACACACACACACACACACACACACACACACACACACACACACACACACCCACACACACACACACACACACACACACACACACACACACACACACACACACACACAGACATGCGTTTCTCCCTACATCTCCTGGCTCTTCAAAGCCATTATTGCACATCAATCGATTTGTGCAGTTGACTGATATGTTGTGGTAGCTCTTTAATGTGGGTCATCTCAGTTTGTCTAGACGTGCACTGAAGGATAGACGCTGATGGAGCCTCCTGCACTTCTTTACTGTGCTCTTAGCTGTGTAGAGCCAGCCAGTCTGTCTGACAGCCTCTTAACAGCTCTCATCCTGCCTGCTATGCAAATCCTCTAGACACAAATCTGACAGCCGGTTCTTACGGTCTCATAATGCCGGTATGAGCAGATCAATACTCTTGTGTGGGCTGCCAAGTGCTTAAAACTGTTAGGATGCATGCTGTGATTATGTAGACCACTTCCATGCGATGTATTACAGGCTGCTGGTACTGCCTCGCTGTGATCTCCAGCATGGTGGCTTTAACACTTTTAGCGGGCACCAGATTTCTTCCCCAAACCCAACTCTGAGCATGATCCCTTCAGTAGAATGGCTCCCAGTTGTTTATGTGGAAAAGGGATTCATGATAGGAGTGGGGGGTGTTCATGTGGCACCGATGCTCTGATGGATGAGTGACTCCTCTCAGGAAGACAGGGGGCAGAAGGTGTCATTACCAGAGGGGATTCCCACCCCTCCCTCCTTACATGAGGAGGCAATGAGAAGCAGGCTCTGAGATGTAGATTAAATGACTACATACAGGCAGGATAGTGTTTGGCAGTGATTTTGCTTTGTTTATAGCCAAAAAGCCACTCTGACCAGACTGGATGTCAGCCATTACTTTCTCACAAACAGGCGTAATTATAAGAGGCATGTTTGGACTTTGTGAAAGCTCATGGTTTCCTTTGTTTTGGGGTAATATACTACAATGTGCTTGAGTTTGAATTTTATTTCCAAATCAGTGTTTCCCAGTTTTGCTTTTGGTTGTTTTTATGTACTTAACCTAAGTTAATACCTGTATTTAGTATGTTGGCGGCATCTGTTTTTCTTGTATACTGATAGGAATTTTTCTTTGAGTGGATTTGGCATCATAGATATCATTGTATTGTATTTCTACAGTTTGTTGATCTATACAGAAGAGGGTTACACCCACATGTGAAAAATAAGAGTTTGGAGAACTCAGGTTTTTACATATGGGTTTTACATAGGTTTTTTTGTTGATTCAGATTTCTAGGTTGCAGCAACTTCTATATTTTATAGCACTGAGTGTGTAGTCTTATACTTTATTTTAGGCTGCTCTGGTTTTGCCTTTTTCAGGAGTAGCACATGGTTTATTAAGATTGCAGACTGTTGAAGTTAGTTTTGTACCATAAGTGGGCTATAGAACCGTGCTGTGCTGCTTAATCCACTCAAAAGAATTATGACGGGAGGGTGGAGGAAATAGCTTAAGAATTGCAGCACGGCGGCGGCATTTCTCCTCATTTAATTACTTCCATCACACCCTCTTGCCACTCCAGCCCATTTAAAATCCACAACACACTCACTCAACCGCCCCCCCTTGGCCCGCACTTGCTCGCTCTCTTTTTCTACCACCCGCCGCCCCTATAACTTAATACCTGCCCCTCTAACCCTGAGGCTAGAAATTCCATCCTCCCCTTTTCTGTCTCTCTTTTCGGCTCTGTTGCATCAGCTGTCATGCTGTTTCAATCTAGCACACAGACACAGACACAGACACACACACACACACACACACACACACACACACTTACATTTACCAGCACTAGTATGTTCTCTGAATCTGAATACCCTCATCTTGTACTGGACCACTTCTGTACCTTACTTATACTCATTTAGCACACTTTTTCTTTCTCCACAAATCCGTTGCCTCCCTCCCCTCCTTCTGTCCTCTCACCTGTCATGCTGTCTGAGACCGTCCATCTCATCTGCCTGCTGAGCTCTAAACCCTCTCCTTGTGTGTTAATGGATAGCAGGCTACCAGGGGACCATACTTTAAAAGGCTTTTAGAAGAGGAAGAGGCCTATAGAAGAGGCCTAAATATCCTTTCTGTTGACCGTCATGCCAACATGACTGTCATGGAAAAAAAAGGATTCAAAAGAGGAAGTCTGCTCCACACCAGATAGATTCTTGTGTCACATTATTTTGGTTATGACCCTGTGTGCTGCTTTTGTATTAGCCATGGAACAGCAGTTTAGCTAATCACAGTCAAATAAGTTAGGCTTGTAGGCTGGGTTTGAGCAGTAATTACATCTATATTAAAGAATATGGGGTGGTCTTTGGCCTAGGATTACATGTTTTTAGGCAGGGGTTGCAAATTACTGTGGTCATAGATTGAAACAGCCTCTGCAACTGTTTTCACCAAAGGAATCTGCACTTGTTTAAGTGAAACAATCCAGCATTTAAGGTGTAATTTAGGGTACTGATCTTAGCCAGCTGCTATACCTTTTTCATCCAACTCACTGGATTCCATTAGTTTTACACCTCTACTTTTTGTTTTTTGCAGCAGAAGCCAGACACATTGGATAGTGTTTCAGAATCTAAGATTGTGGCTGTAATGTTAGAACAGCACATGGATGGTTTATTTAACCAGGCTTCCAAAATTAGATTTAATGTTTAAGATATGAAATTCTGCATGAAATCAAACAAACTTTAAACAGAATCATTCAGTTTCCAGCTGATGCTCTGGTCTCCCAAACACTGCTTGTTGCCTTTCACACCAGAATCCTGATGAAATAAACCCATATAAAGCATCTTCAAGTGAATACTCTCCATCTAGGAACAACAGAGATGTGATGCCAGTGTCTCCCCGGTGTTCAGGCTGGTTGACCCCCTACAGTACATTTGTGCTTAACACCTACAGTTTTAGTTCAGATATTTTTACAGTAGTAAAACACTGCAATGAAACATTAATAAAAATACTGAAAATCATACAAATTTTGACTTACAGACGTGAAACATAACCAAAAAACAAGAAATATATGGTGTCATAAAGGCAGATAACCAAAAAATAAATAGGTAATGAGCAAAACACAACACACCAGAATCTATGGTGACAGATGTTCTAACAACAATAAATTGCATCAATTGAATGTTCAGGAAACCTTTAAGGGTAGTTAAATATATTACTGTGTGTGTGTTTGCAATGTGTCTGTATATGCATGGGTGACCAAGATAAAAACCTCAAAGGGAGAGAAAGAGGATTTGTTTTTTCTGGCAGGTCCTAGGCTTATATTTGAAAAGCTGAGATGTAGATTAAAAGTCTTTGTGAACAACATTTGACATTTGAGTTAAATGCTGATGGAATGTCAGTTAGTTACTTTTTAAGGTCTTCAGGCTTTAATAAAGTTAAGCTTTTTCACAGTGAATGTTGTTCCATGTGCTCCTGTGTTTTAGTTGAGAGATTAAGTACATCGCTATGCTAATAAAAGTCTTTGTGCTCAAAAACCATTTCCCTTTCAAACAAAAACTGTTCAATGGATGATATGGTCAGATGGGCTTTCCTGCTACTCCCAAAAATGTCTTGATGGCATCACACGACAAACTTGCTTCCGGACAAAATCAGAACATTCCAGTTCTCATGATCATAACTTGATTAAGAAATTCAAATGAACCTTGAATGATTTTGTTTATGGAAAAGTTAGGCAAACAGATGAATGGAGGAGTTTGCATACATTTGCTCAAAAATGGATTGTGATGCAACACGACATTAAGATATAGGCTATAGACTCCTGAACTGTTTTCATTCTCATTCTCACGTCTCCAATTGTTTGATTTTCTTCATCGGATAAAATTTAATTTATTTACTTTGCTGTTTCCATGTTTCTTGCTGTTCTGTTGTTTCCAGATGGCTGTACTGTTATTTACCCACTGTTGTTTAGCTTTCCAGTTCAGTTGTCTGTGCTTGTCAGATTTTTTTCCCCCCATGTTTTCATTTATTTTAAGTTGTTTTCATAATCCTCTTGGGTTTGCTTTCATCTTACCTGCAATGTTTATCATTTCTGTTTTCTCTTATTTTTTCAGCATCACATTCTTTCACTGTGTTTTCTCAGTTCTGTTTCATCTGTGCAAAAACAATAAAGTTTCAAGTTTACACAAGTCATCTTGTCATCCTGATCTAGAAATCATTAGTCAAAAGTCAGGGACAGGGAGTATAGCACATACACTGCAAACCATTTATATGTTATTCTTGTCAATAATTCTTAAATGCACCGAGCACAAGGAAAGTTCTCCATCTTCCAGCTGCTGCGGATGTGGAAGCAGAATAACACTTTGTTCTGCTTCCTTTATTGCTGTGTATGGGTGTACATGATGTGTCTGTCAGTAAATAAGCTGCATAATCATCCTCTCCCACAGAAGCTGTCATATCGTAAGACGCTCCTGTCATATGATCTCTCATTCCCAGGCACAGGAGAGCCATCCAGAAGAGCCGGGGGTCAAAGGTGAGACGAGTGGAGGGAACCATGGAGAGTGAGCCAGGGGCCCCCGCCTCCACAGCCAGCAGCTCTGGGACCACCACCTCCTCCAGCACCAGCACCTCCAGCACCACCGCTGCCAGCAGTAGTACTACTTCTACCACTACAAGTAGTAGTAGTAGTAGTAGTAGTAGTACTAGTAGTAGTACTAGTGGTAGTAGCAGCAGTAGTACTACTACAGGGAGAGTGCCTCAGATATCTGTCTATAGTGGGATCTCTGACCGTCAGACAGTACAGGTATGTTCATTATCATTTTGATAAAAATATTGAATATGTGAGAAGCTTTAGTGTGTGTGTGACTTGTAGGATTCATCAAATATGCACAAAACCTACAGACAGAGTTGATTAGCCTACACATTCATATGCACATGAGGTTAAACGTCCTTTGCTCTGTTCTGCTGCCCTCTGTTGGCGCCCACAAAGCACAAAGCCCATCTTGCGCTGCTCAGTCGATTGATTCCATGAAACAAGTTAATAAATCAGAGGCTTTTAAATTGTGTTCCTGTTAAATCTACTGAAGGAAATTTAAATAAAAAAAAGTGGGCTGCTGGAGTTTAAGAGAAGCATGGTCTTCAAATTGGCTGTTAAATCCTTTGTGCTCTGCTTTAGTGCTCTTGACCCCTGGAGACCCACAGAGGCGGTGCAAGGTCCGCTCAACTTTTAATGCTGATGCTGTGATGGCAGGATATTGGCCTATTCAGTCCTCCTTTCTTTGTACTCATCCTTCTGACAAAAAAGGAAGCAAGCAGTATTGTCACCATCCAGCTCACTCAGCATAAAGGACTGTCGGTCATTTGTGCTCAGTGAGTCTTGAATGGATGTATCCATTGCATTTAGGCTCCTTTGACCTTCGTCCCATTAGGTGTGTGGGTCAGGCTGGTTCTATAATCCAATGGACCGGGGGTCAGCCTCACTCTGGTTGCTTGGCAAAGCTTGGTTGCTTGGCAAAGACCAAAGCTGTCAGTCAACTTTGGACATGCTGTGATGTTGCTCTTACAAGTCCAAGTCCATCAGTCTGCAATGACCTGTGAAATGCTAAATTCCTATTAGTTTGTAATTGGAGATCTATTCACATTGACTCCCTTCAGGAAATGGATTCTGATATATGAACACTCAGTTGTAATCAAAACATACAAAACACTTAGAAAAGATTGTGCAGGTTATTGTGGCATTACCAGTCCCGTGTCTGTCTTTCTCCCTACATGTAGGTAATTCAGCAGGCGCTCCACAGGCAGCCTAACACAGCAGCACAGTACCTGCAACAGATGTACGCTGCTCAGCAGCAGCATCTGATGCTGCAGACTGCAGCACTCCAGCAGCAGCACAACCTCAGCACTGCTCAGTTCCAGAGCCTGGCCGCCGTGCAGCAGGTTAGCACACAGGACATGAGGGGCAAGCATTCTCACATTATAAAGAACAGAGGGAATGAACTAATGATTGTTGTTATTTTTGACATGTTGCAGAGATGGCTTCAGGGAAATGTCAGTTTTTTGCTGCATCAGTTTTTTTTTAAACCAAGAGCTTGATTCTGAACCAGCTGTGTAAAAGCAGAGTTGAGTTGTGTGACATATATTGCCAAAAAAAGTTAACTGCATGCTTTTCTCTATGGGAAACTAAATGCACTGACATGCAGCCACTAATTGACTAATGGTTTTACAGTTGCACTCACATGATAGTAATCATCTCTTAAACCATTGTCTCTCTTGCTCTCTCTCCTCTGTTGCTCTGAGATAGGCCAGTATTGCAGCGGGCCGGCAAAGCTCTTCACAGAATGGCACTTCATCACAGCAAACAGGATCTTCTCAGGCTACAGTGAGTGCAGTTCATGTTCTCAGGCGCAGTTTCCCAAAAACTTATCAGCATCTTTAAATCAGCTTTGTCTATTGGGCAAAGCTGATTTTAGCACTAAGATGCTTTTGAGAAACTGGGCCCTGCTCCATAACAGCTCTTGTATGCTCTGCGACTTCTTTCTCACACTTGGGTTTGAAGAGTTTTCCAAAGTATTCCAAAATGGGAAAATTAAGATGCCAACCCTTGTAAAATATTTGACACTAAGAAACTTTGGGGCTTGTAAAAGGGTAAGAAGAATCCCTGATGAAGCTTCCCTTTCACTCGACTTCTGGATTTACTGGGTGGTGATCATTTTTGGGTTTCTGCTCCCACCCACCCTGCAGAAAATACAGTATTTCTTCAGGAAAAGAGTGAAGGAAACAGAAAACAAAGTGGTTGGCAAAATGTGGAGATCTCAGGCTGTATTCAGTTGCACTTAATGAACTTGGACAAATTATTGGGACCATTAACAAGTTGCTCTTTCCTGTACAAATTGGATGAGCAACCAAAACCAATGAGAGGTCGGTGGGTGGGTCTCATTTTCTGCTTGTCTTTTTCCACAATAATGGGCCCTTCCTCCTGGCTTTTTCATCTGTGTGGAGGAGGAAGCCTGTGAATGATGTTAGTTACTAGGAGAGCTTATGTACTTGAGTCCCTGGTTGCCAAAAGTGAAAGTTTATAAGCTAATGATCCTGGTGCTATTCCCTCTCTGCAGATCAACTTGACCACCTCCCCAGCGGCAGCCCAGCTAATCAGCCGAGCCCAGAGTGTCAGTTCCGCCCCCACCAGTATTTCCCAGCAGGCCGTTTTGCTGGGCAGCCCATCCAGCCCCACCCTGACGGCCAGCCAAGCACAGATGTACCTGCGCGCACAGATGGTGAGAGATGAGACGCAGGGAGCACAGCCACTGGCGGACTTTCAGAAGTGTGCATATATGCATAAACAAAAGTGAACACACACGTTCATATACTGCATGAGCAAACAAATAGGCGTACTCGAGCTCAATCTTTTTCCTCTGGAGGCTGTGTGTGCATTTTGTGCTTGGCCTGCGTGTTATGCATGCATGCTTACTCTGCCATAGTAAATGGCGTGCTTTATTTTCATTTTACCTCCGGGCAGGCCGCCAGGGAGGTGGTCAGGATAATCTGTCCGGCCCCAGAGGACTCATTATAAACACTAGAGGGAATGACTTGAATGTGCATGAATGCACTGAGAACATTTTCAGAGGTCACAGGTGTTCTCTTAGCTGTCGTTTCAGGTCCAGTTGTTCTTAAACACAGTCAAGGAGGATAAAGTAGTTTTTTTAAGTGTCTGGGCTCATCTGTGTATTATTTTAGTATTGCTGGTTATGTGTAACTTGTCTATTTTGTTTTGGCACAAGGTGAACAGCTGGCACTCGGTGTGCCAACACAGACTGTGCCTGCTTCCTCATTATGGGGGAGCAAGCAGCATTGTTAACTAGGTGTGATGTTTCTGGCAGTCATCAAATTGCATCTCTCTGCTCCCACTGCCATGGCTTTCATGCCAGTTATAGTTTTAGCATATAGAGTGTTTAAGTAGTGCAGTCTACACTTTTCACAAATGTTTGTTTGTTGTTTTTCAATAGAAAATTATTACCCAACCAGACGTTATTGTGTATGTGTGTCTGTGTAAGAAACACAGTTTTATAATTATGTTAAAGATGCATAATGCAAAATTGCTGAGGGTTGATTGAAGTGAGGACCCTCTCTGACACGGAACCCACACCCTTTCTGAACGTTTCTCCACACAATGCACAAACATTGATGCTTTTGTAGGGGTTTTAGATCCAGCCAACATTTATGCCAATGTGTTCCACCCATTTCCTTTTCCACACAGACTGTTAACCTTTTTAAAAATACTTGTACTACAAACAGTAGCTACTCAGACTACAGCAGAAATGGAAGTGGACACCAGAACACCTCCTGTACCAATATCTTGTCCCTCTCCTGCAGATTCTATAGATATAAATATATAGAATCTGTTTATAGAGATTTGGACCCTTTACACACTATTGAAAAGCAACATGAAAATGGCTTGAAATTTCTTATGGTTGAGTCTATGATAGATTAGATTCGTCTAAATTCACTTCAGTCAATCACTTATTTCAATCAACCCTGGGTAGTTTTGCGTAGCACGCTTTAATTTTTTTAATATGATGGACCTCTGGTTACTCTGGTTTACACATGGCAAGCATGCAACCAAAATCTAGGCACTTTCTGTGAGTACAACAATTTAGAGAGTTCTTTAAACTTTCCTCAGGACTTAACTCAGTGTTAACTAATTCAATCAATTCCTATCAATTCCTGAGTGTTTTTATTATGCATTTGTTTGCTTCTTTGTTTTTGCGTCCTGGCTTGACAAATTGCTATAACTGCTAGAATTCATTCATTCACTCACTCATTTATTCATAGTTTATTCATAGTTCTCAATGTGGATGTGTGTGTGATGCTTTCTAGGCCCAGCAGAGTAACCTTGTGCAAGTAGCCAGGAGCCTGGGCCGGGCTGTTCCCCTGTCCCCACAGCTCATCTTCACCCCTACGGCCACAGTGACGGCTGTCCAGTCAGAGAGCTCCACACAGGCTTCCTCACAGGTAGTAGCCTATGGCATTTTTTTGTCAAATTTTTGTTAGTTGCCATGAATGGTAGACTTTTTTTTCTCTTATGCTCTAATCACAGAGGTGAACATAACATTGAAAAGTTTAGAGAAAGTTGGCACAGTAACTGGAAGCCTGCACTAGAGGTTGTCAGATGTTTATGGAAATATCATCAGGCATATGGAAGATAAATACTGAATGAATACATACCGAATGAATAAATTAAAACATTTTATACTTTTAGCTATTAATAGTATAGCTGTAATATGCCAATTCAATTGTAAGAATGTGCTTCAGTTGTTGGAATACCTAGGGCATCATGTAATGGAAGAATAAGCTTTATTTTCATTAATATTAGAAGAAACAGACTCTGTACAAATTATGAATGAAATTCTTGTTTCTTAATCACATCATGGTGTATGTTATCTCCCCCTCTGTGTCTGTTTAAGAATCAGGTACAGAACCTGGCAATCCGTGGCCAGCAGGGGGCGACCTCGTCCTCCTCTCAGAACCAGACCTTGCAGGCCCTGAGCCTGAAGCAGAGTCCTGTGCCTATCCAGCCTGCCTCACTGATCAAGAACCCCAGCCAGGGGACCCAGGGAGCCTCGGCAGGGGCCAAGGCCGCCTCCGTTGACGGCCCATCTGATGGAGGGAAGAAGGGGGATGGTGCGGTCGTGACAGAGGTGCGAGCTTTAAACATGAGCCGCAGCGTCACAGCTGTCAGCGCCCAGCCTCTTATTGCTCCAGGTTAGTAGAGTATTTGACAATGCCTCTAATCCTGAGCTGAGGTTTGGTATATGCAGCTTTAAATATCAGTTGTGTGTCTTGAAAGGACTTGCTCATTAGCCTAATAACGTGTTGTGATGATATAAGGTATAAGAAACTACAACATAAGATGTAATCAAACCCGAAACTGTTTTTGGCCCCTGGCCCTGCATGTCAGAAAGTTTATCCAGACAGCCTGAACAAAAGTATTTTGTTCAACCCATGCTGTGGTTTAAGAATCAGTAGCCTATGAAATGTGTTA
>OMLB01012731.1:10058-47170 GCA_900302555.1 Myripristis jacobus
GTGTGTGTGTGTGTGTGTGTGTGTGTGTGTGTGTGTGTGTGTGTGTGTGTGTGTGTGTGTGTGTGTGTAATGAAATTAGTTTCAGTGTCTCCAAGCTGTTCTATAATGTTTTTAATCAGAGGAAAGAAGATTTTGAAGCCCAGAAGACAAGACACCAAAATAGAGAGAACTAGTTGGAGACAATGACATCAGTATAATGACACTGGTGCCAATCATTTCTTGCAGGCAGTGTCAATAAATCCCCAGTAATGAGAGCTGCACACATGCCTTGCTGTCATTTTCATCAGAAAAAGCCTTACATCAGAAGTGTGTAATGCAGGCAGGAGGTAAATATGTGCCCCAGGAAATGAATAACTACATCTCTCATGGGCGTTTTGAAGGAGAGAGATAATAATGCTGCTGGTTTGCAATGGTTTTGACACGCTATGTTATCTTCCTGATGTGTTATCTCATGTCCCATCCCTGTCTTTAACAGATAGTGGACTGTTTCTCTTGGTAAAACCATCTCACAGTGATCAAAGCAAGGAAGCAGCTCATCAGTGTCATGAAAGTGATGAAACTGGAGTGAGTGGATCATCAGTGTAGCTTTGCATTCAACACCACAACAGTTTTGGTGCAGTAAACTGACGATCAGCCAGGGCGCTCGTCAAGATATAATCATTTACTGTAGCTTGACTGCAAAAAATCTACATCTTAAGAAGATGTTTACCGTCATGTTCAGTGGTAAAATCTTTTTTTTTGTCTTAAAACAAGTGGGGAAAAAATCTACCAGTGGGATGAGTTAATACCACCTGCTTCCAATGCAGTTTCACTTGTTTCAGGAATTTCTCTGGGGACAAGTACAAATATGTTGACAGTTGGCAGAGTGTTGACAGAATGAGGCAGAGCAGCCGACTAGCATGATAAAAATGATGCTTGAATTCATGAACGTTTGAGAAACAAATTGGTCAGAATTGGAAACAAGTGAAAAACAACAAGAAAAACAAGATTTTAAGACTCCTCATGAGACTAAATGACTTGTGAAGATGTAGATTTTTTTTTGCAGTGAAGTTTGTTACGTCCAGTGATTTCTCTGGTCTGCTGCACCCCTTGCTTGGATCAGCCTGACCTGAAACTCACTGATCATCAGTGGAGCAGAATATCAGTCCCATGTGAAACCAGTGCTCCTTGCCATCTGCTGTCTGTTGGGCTGGTGCTGCTATTGTTCTGTGTATTTGATAGCATCTACCACAACTCTGTTTCATGTTTACCCTTTGCCTTGGCTGACTAGTTGTAGAAATGCCTTCCTTAAGATAATCTTAGTATCATTTAAGGAAGCTTTGCAAGGGTTCTCTGCCTTTTATTTTGCTCCCCCTTGTTCTCCTGTTTGTGTTAGTTCAGGAGCTTAGAACAGTTTTTTTCTGTTTGTCTCTGTAGTTTAGAACAGCTTTATTTTCTTGTTAGTGAAGGCTGTTATGTTTTGGGGTTTTTTTGGCCTTGGAGACTCCGATGACTTACTGCTTCCCCTTATGTAATTTTAGTTGGTTTATTTTTGTGTTGACCTTTTTCTGTAAATAAATGTTATTCAGTGTTACACTTGACAAGTTTTTCAGCAGCCTCTTCTTGCTGTTTTCAGCTCCATTTTGCAAAGGTTTGGTTAACTTTGTTATGTTACTCAGTGTGTACCCCTAGACACTGAATAAGGGTTGTGACATAAATGGGGGCTCATCCGGGATATGGCTATGTTAAGCTTGGAAAGTTTTGTGAATAATCCTACTTTGGAATAGTTTGATAGTTGTAGGGGGAAAATGGCCTGTGTGTAATTGCTGCACATTATGATATCCCTGTAACTAAGTCTCTGCCAAAGTTAAAGTCCATCATTCTGAATGGGTTGGTAGATAAAGATGTGCTTCTCCTACCAGGGCCTGAGCAGCAGGCCCCAGGAGATGATCCTGAAGCTGCTGCTGCAGGGGTGGCTTTGGTTGTAAGTCACCCTGAGGTCCTTGAGAATGTGTTGAGTTTTCCCAGTTGACGCAAAACCACCTCTCCTGCTGCAACATTTTAAGACATTCCCTGTTAATTCTTTTCCCTTGTCCAAAGCCAATGCCCGATTTAAAGGTGCACTAAGACCGTCTTGAACTTGAGGCAAAAGAAAAAGCACGTAAAGAGGTTCCAGTTCAACTGCTGCAGCATTTGATGTAAGCAAGGACATTGCACTGTTTCCTCCATTCCAGGAAACTGAAGTGGAAACCTATTTCAGCGCATTTGAATAGACTGCTGCTGCCTTGCATTGGCTAAAGGATATCTGTCCTCTACTTCTGTAAGTTAGTAGGTAAGGCACAAAAGCCTTGTGCAGCCCTCTCCATTGAGGACAGTGCCATAGTTAGGACGTATGACCTGGTATCCAAAGCATACAGACAGCACTTTCATAGCATGACAGTCTCCTTCCCAAATATGTGTTGAGTTTGCTGGAGAAGAGGGGATACTCTTTGATAGATGGTGTCTAGCAAGCAAAACTACTGACTTCAGCTCACTATGTGAATTGATGATGCTGGAAGAACTGTGTTCCACAGCAGACTATGGTGTACCTGAATGAACAAAAAGGAGCTACCCTCCTGGCAGAGGAGTTTGCCTTGACACACAAGAGCATCTTGGATAAACGTGAAACATCTACCTGTGAGAATTCCCAGAAAAATGCTGACTCATAGTCCAAGCAACCTAAAGGGGCCCCTCCAAGCCCAAAGCCAGAAGGTATTGTTTCTGGTCATGTCATTGCTGACTGCCTGGCTCTTGAATGTTTCAGCAGCCTTTTCTTGCTGTTTTCAGCTCCATTTTGCAAAGGTTTGGTTAACTTTATGTTACTCCCTGTGTAGCCCTCAACAGTGAATAAGGGTCGTAACAAGCATCAGAACAAATCTGTGCAAGCATGATCACAGCTTGATTGAACTTACAACCCCTGGCAGAACCTAGGACATACATGCTATTGAATGAAAATAATAAGACAGCAAGGCACGTCAGTGAAGAAACATACATAGCCCACAGGCTGTGGTATAAGGAGAGTTGACATGAACATATGACTACAACCTCTGCACCTGCCTGAACTATCACAATGATCCATATATCAAAGTTGTTTCTTCATACTATAGGAATATTCTTTGGAAATACCCATAGAAGAGAAGATTAATTTATAAATAAATCAGGAAGTTTATCCAGGATACTTGACAATTAATCAGTATGAGTGAGAATATGAGCATCAATTCTTGTTAGTCACTAGGTAAGGCAGCCCAAAACTGCAAAACATCCACAATAATATCTGTGCAGGCCTGCACACGTGCACATGGGTACATCTGTGCAGGTTCACCTCTCACTCTTCTGTCGTCCCTATCTGGTAGCAGCAGTCTCACACTGCCAGCACTCTACAGCTGGAACAAACGTAACATATCTAAATGTGGCTGCTGGTGGTGACTTTGGGACTGGCAGAAGTCCCCTCAGGCCCAATCCTGCCCTCTTACATGGCAGCCACTCAACTTCCAGTTAATTACCTGGCCTAGCAAGCTAATTTCCTCTCAGCTCAGTGGGCCGGTCCCCATTGGCACACCGTAAGAGGACAAAGACTGTTCTCCATTCCTCTGGGTTTGCATGTCTACCGGATGACTGGGGCTACTCTGGAACATTTGTCACATGAGGTTTGGGTTGGAGCTACGCTAGTCCAAGCCAAGCAGTCTCCTTCATAACTCATCTACTTAGGAGCTGCGGGTGAAAGAAACTGTTTGGGAACCATAGCAACCTCCTACAGTCGTTGGTCAACATCACCAATGCTGAAGGACTTTTCCAATTAAAACAGTTGTTGCCTTTGTTCTTTTGACAGCATTCACATATCAAAGTGCCCAACTGCTCCAAACGCAGCCTAAAAATATCATTCATCTTAGCTATAGAGTATCTGCAGTATGTAATTATTCGTCTTGCCTCTCCCTGATTTATAATTTGGCTTGCCAAAAACAATTTTGTTCTCTTGTTAGAGACACTTCACACTCCATTTCCTATCGAGAATGCTGTTGTTGTGAGTTTGACTTTAACAGATGTAATTACCAGTGCAACCAAAAAATAGGCAGCATATGTGGCTGTTTGCAAGCTCCAAGAGGAGCAAGCATTAAAGAAATGAAGCTGAAAGTGCCATGGTAAAAAAATAAATAAATAAAAAAAATTACAATGATATGCACCAGAGGTAGATAAAAAAAAGGTCTAATCATGCCCTCCCTGGTTAATGGCTGCTCTGGCGGCCTATAGGCAGGGGGGTTTGGGATGCTTAATTGGTCTCAGGTGTGATTACAAAATCAAATGCCATCATAGCATCTAAAAGTGCAGTTTCTTAGAGACAGGGTCATGATAAAAACCTCCACATCCAGTATCACACATGCCTCTGTAGTCCTCATATCAATTTTACTTTCTTTTAAGCATTTCACCTGCTTTGTTCATCTATTTATGTATTTTTTTTTTTTTTTTTGGTTTCTAAAGCAACGAAACACTAGCAACTGTTATCACAAATTACAAACAAAAACTTGAATATGTTTTATATACCATCCTCACTTTTGGAAAATTGTGTTGGCAAACTTAGACGGCAGCAACACAGGATTATGGGCATGAATACGTCAATCTATGTCAGTTTATCAACTTTTCAAAATTATAAAACATAATGCAGTTTGAACAAGTTGACTAAGTAATGAAAGGTAAAGCTAGGATACCAGTGGCACAGCTGAATCTGTCTGGTAATAATACTAATCCACAGGAGTAACAGCGGCCTAATGCTCCCCCAAATCCTTTCATGCCAAGCAGCTGTGACAAACATTTGAGTTTCTTCATGCAGCTTAGGCTGTAAGACTTGACATTTTGTCTGGAGCTGGGGAGGCTTGCCATCCATCGCCTTGGCAGATGAGTGAGGAAGAGGAGGACAGAGCGGAGAGAAAGGAAGAGAAGCATGTGCGTATGTGTATGTGAGAGAGACAGAGAAAGAGAGTGAGAGAGAGAGAGAGAGAGAGAGAGAGAGAGAAATTTGCCCAGTAATCCACTCAAAGACTTCCTCACCCCGCTTTCCTCAACTCAGTCTGGCAAACAGTACATCCCGTCTCCTCCAGAAACAAGGCTTTGTAATCAGAGTTTTCTCTCTGTCCGACAGCTGGTTGTTCACACTGGCAGCCAATTAGGAGAAAGAGAGCAAAGAGAGAGAGAGAGAGAGCCTGGCATTTCTAACTGGCAGCGGAAAGGGAAAGCATAATCTGCGGCTAAACCTACAGTGATCATTTCCTGTTGCACTGTCACTGCAGCAGCACTTATAAACAACAGCGGCCAGAGGAGTTGGACTGTCTCTGTTGATGCTGCAATCACACACATACACACACACGCACACACACACACACACACACACAACGGAATCAATGACAGGTTACAGGATGATGGACGCAGACATCTGGTATCATTATGCACAAGAGAAACTTCCAGGTTCAGTGATGCTGTCAGTTCTCATTAAGGAATCAAAACTAATCACAGGAAATGAAAACAGACGTGAATGAATTTCACCACTCAACAAAAGTAGAATGAGGGCAGAAAACAGCAATGGACTTGTTATATTTCAGAGAGATTTACAATGTGTGCGTCTGAGTGTGTGTGATACTCCACATGCATGCATGTGTGCATATGTGTGTGTGTTTCTAGCATGAGTATCATGGGAAAGACCTCAGTCTACTGGTGTTGTTGGTAAATTTAGAAGCAAACAGGGTCAAAGGGGACTGTTTCCCAAGGTCGCACACATACGTTACCAGATGAAGACTGGAATAAGAATACAAGACAATCGGACAAAACTAAGAAAAGACTCAAGAAGTGAGAATAATGATGAAAAATGGAGAGAAAGACAAGAGAGGGAATTTTCTGCAGAAAAAGTGAGAGGCCAAACTGAAAGTGTCAAAATGTAAAACGTGCACACTTTAACGTCTCGTATTCTCGGGACACTTGAATTCCAACTTTGAGAGCAATGTGAGTTTAAGAACTGCTAGAAAGCCAGTGTGTGTGTGTGTGTGTGTCTCTCTCTGTGCATATATCAAGGTATTACAGCATGTGGTTCGAGGTTTGTGTGTGTATGTATGTGCATTTGTATGTGCGCGCGTGTGTGTGTGTGTGTTTGTGTGGCATTCACTGGCACCACAAGGGCAGAGGCTCTCATGTAACTGTGGTGTCTTTTTCCACTGTGGCCTTTTTTTTTTTTTCTTCACTTGATCATCTGAGCAGCTTAAGCTAATATGCAGAACATGTGATTGCTAAAGCAGAAAACATGATTAAGGCTCTCCTCTTTCTGAAAAAGACCCTCTGCAGTGCAGCAACCTTATAGGCTTAGTAAACACTCACCCGTGCAGTCTGGGTCAGGAGACTACTGTGCTGCATGGCTGATTATCTGTCACAAATGAGTAATCTATCACATGATCAAGTCAGATGTGCTGGCTCAGGGCCGCTACTGAAAATCAAGGTGCCATTGCTTGTAAATGCCATAAAATAGCTTAAACAGTACCAGCCGTGGTATGCAGTTGTTCTAATTCCACTTCATGGGGCAGTTTTTTCCATATTCTATGCACTTTCTTTCGACACCTTTTAGTAGTTATTACTGATTTTTTGCGGCAAGTAAATTTTCTGGATGAGTGGCGAGAGGAAACGTTTCACATGTGGGTGCCTGTTCTTCTGCAACTCAACATCAGTCGCATGTTTACGAGGGGAAATCGTGGGTGCTTTTGTTAGTCTTGAGGTATTCTTTTCCCTTGAGCGTAAAAATAACAGTGGCTGTGATCTGACCTTCCTAAAAGAAGCAACAGATGAACGTTTTAAAAGAGTGAAGAGGTCAGAGCCCTGTTTGTTTTCACTTTGGATTTTGCCAGGAATTTAAATGGATTGAGTTTCCGTGCTGTTGAGTGGCAGGTGTAACCTGAGACTTTATCTGAATTGTGTTTACGAAAACCTTCAGTGCTACAATGACCCCGGATGGGACATAACCACACAAACACACACACACGCAGACACACACACACACACACACGTCCAAAAAAAATGAAATAAAACTGTGCAAAGGGCTTATAGGATAATCCAACAGACTGGAGTGTACTACATCGTCACAGGAATTAAATTCCCTCCTAGTCCAAAAAAGGGACAGGGCTTGTTCCTGGGTTTTTGTGGCAGCAGGGATCGGTTGGTGGCTGACACACGCAGTCTCAGCATACCAGTGCCACAAAATTGCTATCTTCTCCTCTTCTGTCTCACAGAGGCCTTTCTCTGCACCTACTCTCTATCTTTTCCTTATCCCTTAAGACTGTGGGGAGTTAAAGTGGCCTTTTGGTGAGAGTGTTGCTACTCTAGCATTTCAAGACAGGCCGCAGACAGACAGCCTTTTGTTATATTAAAATGTGCAGTGGCATGAGAGCATGAATTAAACGCTCCAACCGTTGCTCCGTGCCAAATGTTTGGCATGAGACAGTTAATTCACTACCTGCAGTGATTACAAAAAGAAATCTCCAATAACCACAGTCTAGAGCTTAAGTATCATCACAGGTGTGGGTCCATACTGTAAATACAGTGCTGTGGCACAAAGTGAGTGTCCTTGTCAGGTCAGTGGAGACACGGTGGCCCCATGGGGACGTACTCTTGATAGTGATAAACGGCCACTCTGACATACAGCTAGCCATGATATTCCAATACGAACAAAAAGACTCCTCCCTGATCCCTGTGGCCACGCACACTCTCAAATCGCTCTCACACAGATGCTTACTGAAGTCTTTATGGATGTGGTTAAAGGCTACTTCCCTAACTAGCTATCTTCACAGTTATGCCAGAGTAGGAAAACCACCAGGCTCAAGGGCCAGCGAGTGCACTATGCACTCACAGTGTTTTCCAATTAAGAATTTGAGAGACAGTAATGTGGCACGGCCTTTTGCAGACATTATATGGGTTTCAGGTTACTTCAAGAAAATCTCTTGTTGAGCTATAGAGTACAATGAGCTATAAAAAGAAACAAAATGATGATCCAAATCAAAGTTGTGCTTTTACGATAATCCAGCTCAATCCATAGAGATTTAAAAATGGCTAAAGAGAGCATGTTCAGTACTACTAGATTGTTCTGTCTGGGGCTACAGAAATACTAAGGTCATTCGTAATACCAAACAATGTCAACAATAGCAGTATCCTCTCTTGTAACCCAATAATTTATGTCACTGCTTTGTAATGACATATTCTCACCAGAGCCCATTGACCCAATTATCAATAAATGACTCGTCATTTAATGACACAGTAACATATATTTTCACATCACAGTTGGCATTGCTTCATGGAATCCTTCCTGTGAAGTGTTGGCGCAACCTCATTCAGTGTGGATTGTTTGTGTTTCTGCTGTATTTTAAGCTCCATATTGCAAAGTCAGGCAGATATTTCACCTTGAGGAATATGTCCTTTAGCTTCTGCCAGCTCTGTGCCACTCAGCACTTTTTACCTGGGCTCCAGAAATCATTATCAGCCACTGTGGGGTATTTAAGCAGCAGCCAAGTTACTACTTTGATATTCCACCTTCTCTCTCACACCCTTAACCCCCACTGATCTCACTCAGATGGGTGTGACCGGAGCAAAGATTTGGGGGCAATTCTGTATTCAGGAATTGCAGTGTGGGTGTGTGTGGGTGTGTGTGTATGTGCGTGCATGCACTTGCAAGCTTGAGCTTTTGTGCAGACAGCGACAACGTTAGACTACTACGTGAATTTTTAAGCATGGTTGATTCGAGCAGAACCTCTTCAACCTAGAAGGCACGTAAAATGAATCTTTCTGAGCTCCCTCTTCTCTACCTCTCCATCAAGCCTCCCATATCTCTCTTGACACAGGAGTATTCAAAAAATCAATACTGCTGTGCAACTTTCATAATCTTCATAACGTTTTTTCCCCCATTTCCTTAATCAAATAACTAGATTCCAATCATGTACCAATTAGGCAATATGTCATATATGGGCATAATTTGCTGGTACAGGCTCGCCACTAAATTACAGCATATTCAGTATAATTGTTTCATGGTTGATTCTACATAGTCAGCGTTAAAATCTTAGTAAAGTCTAAGTCTCTTGAGCTTTTCCATCCATCTTCATCTCATCTCATCATGTCTTTTTGTGAGAGAGAAAATCAGATAGAAAATTTGAGAGGCTTTAGTGTTTAAAATTTAGTTCAGGTTTGTCTTTGTCTTTGTGTGTGTGTGTGTGTGTGTTGTGTGCAAAAGGTGCTTCATAGGGTCATCTACTGTGTATGAGAGGTTAGCTGCCTGGGTGAGAAGCTAGATGATCTCATTATCTGTGGTGGGATTCTCTGAGGTTAATTGGAGGGTCAAAACGGGATGGTAACAACAAACACACACACCCACAATCACACACAAACCTACCATTCATCCCATTGTAGATGCTTCGATGATGTGGGGAAAGCTCTTCTCCAGCCGGCCTCCTCTGCCCGTCTCTCACAGGGCTGCCAAACTTCAGTTGGTCCGGGCTCATGCTGTACTGGTGCCTGAGAGTCTCCGGGCTGCCCCCCTGGATCACACATCCCTTCTCATGGTGCTCAATGCTCCCTAAATGTGCCTGTCGGGGCTCTGGGCTCCCGCCGCCGAGACTGCTGATGCTGCTCCGGTGGTGTCTCTGGTAGAGCTCCCCGCTGCCTCCCTGCCCGAGGAAGTGCTGCTTCTGACCCAGCAGGAGGTCGGAGCTGTGGTGCTTCGGGTGTTGCTCCGGACTCCGTCGGCCCACATTCTTCCCATATTTTTCTGGACTCAGGCCCCGCATGACGCGACTGTGGTCAGGCACAGAGATGGAGCCACAGCGGGGCCGGCAGGGCTGGGGCAGGGCGTACGGGTACTCCAAGCTGGTGCTGCGGTGACGCCCAGCCGGGTGCTCAGGGCTGGACACTTCCCGCTCTCCTAGGCCTCCTCCTCCTATTCCACTGATGCTGCTACACCTGGGTTTGTGGAGGAGTTCAGGGCTCCCCTTTTCACCACCAACACTGACAACACTACCAACTCCACCCACTCCCCCAGCCAGATGAGGCTGCTTATGGTGAGGATGATCGGAGCTGTCGGCGCTCCCTGCACTGGAGGTGCTGCTCCCGTCCCCCATGTCCCTCATCAGGAGCCCTGTGCCAGGCACCAGCAGCAAACTATTCTGGCTGTCAATGGAGTTACGGCAACCTCCCACCCCTACGCCACCTCCGACTCCACCTCCTCCCACACCACCTCCTCCTACAACCCCCTTCTCCTCATCCAGGAGCAGGCAGAGCTCCTTAAGCTCCAGGTTCTCCCGGACCACCTCTTCCTGCCGCATCTCCAGTTCCTTGAGCTTCTGGAGGTAGAGGGTCACCTCTTTGCGCATGATGCTGGCACTGTAACGGCCAAGCCTCTGCCACTCTCTGGACACACGCTTACCCTTCTGACGGTCATCGTCTAGAAAGCAGCACAGGTCCCGCAGCTCACGGTTGTCCTCCTGCAGCTTCTGGTTAATGTCCTGAGGATGAACAAGCGGGAGGGAGAGGGTGAGGGTGAGACACAGAAAGAGGGAGTGGAGAAAAGGAAGAATGAAAGGGGAAGTAAGAGGGTTACTAATGACCATCAGACCAAAGCATTAAGAGTAGTAATAAATGTTGAATATGCGGATCAGTGCAGGGAGAAGAAAAAGGGCTTTTAGTTTCATACAGAGCATCACACTCAATATTTTGTCTTCTGTTCATTTTAATTTCAGGATTTTTTTTTGTTGCAACCACTGTCTGATTTCAATCCATGTCCCTGCTCTTTTAGATATCAAATGCTGTATGCAGTCATAATGAAATGAAATCCTAATCCTCAGTCTTTTCCATAAAAGCATTGAGTCGTACCATTCAATGTGCTGTACATAATGTAGATTAGAATTGTCTGTAGGAGATCAAGAGGCCACACGCAGAAATAACAGTGGTTAAAAAGGGCAGCAAAATCACATGCCCTGAACTTGCTTCCATTTTCTACGAAGCAACTTCACTCTGACATCCCTTCTTCACCACCCAAAAAATTGCACTATAGTGTTCTGTAATTATTCAACTCTTCCTCAGCCTCCCTCTCCATCCCACAGTCTCTTTCTCACCCTCTGGCTCTTTCCCGTCTAATTAGGCAGTATGGATGGGTGGAGAGGTGGCGAGGTCTCCAACAATAGCCAGTGAACCCAGTGTGTTTTATCTGAGGCCACCTCAATCTTGTTCTAGGCTTTAACTGTAAACTGAGCATTTCTAAGCATCTTGCCATATGCCCCTTCTTAGCAGAGCATGGCTCCAGGCTACTGCAAAGCAGAGAGTTTGCATATTTTCAAAGACAATGCCATGCCATTCTGAGGGTAAATTGTTCAGATTTATGTGCAGGGAATTTCCAGGAATGCAAGGCATGTGTGTGCGTGTATGTGTGAGTGGCATATGGACAAATGCATGAGCACATAGCCTAAATATATATATTTATAAATATTCATATGCATATGCACCCTTGTATACATTGTAGCACATTACAAATCAATAATGAAACATTTATTTCTACATCATGCTGACAGGCGCTCTCCAAACAGCAAAGCACCCCCCTCCTAATGTGCGCGCTCTCAGGTGCGCTCAAAACCTATGATCTCATCCTTTACCAATGCGCGCCCCTCACCTTCAGCCCCCTGATCTCGTTCAAGTGCAGCTGGAGGCTGCGATTGACCTCTCGGATGAGATTCCCGTGGTCCAGAATCACACTCATCTTGTCGGCCTCAGACCGCCTCAGCCGCCGTACCAGATCCTCCTTGGTCCACTTCAGCAGCTCCTCGTCTGTCAGACTGGAGATGTCCTCCGCTGGACTTTCAGTCTTTGTTATCGACAACTGGAGCTGGGGTTGGGGCTGGGGCGGTGGAGTCGCTTTCTCCATTGGTACAGCTCCTCCGGCACCGATAACGGGCATAAAACACTCAGAGGCTCGTTGACAACCTCTGTTCGCATCCGCTCCCCAGTCGAGTTAGGGTCGAAAATGGTTACCGTTTGAGAATCAAGCGCATAGTTTGGCCTTTTTTCTGCTGCCCCCGACACTTCCCTGTCCCCTAAAGCAACAGCTGACGATGCCGGCAGGGTTCGAGATAGCGCTGGAAAGGCGGTTATCTATCACTGCAACATCATTACACGCCGGGGTGGACTCTATGCAGTCTAGTTTGTGTGAGTTATCGTCTCGCTTTAGTATCCAAATTCAGTCCTCAGTGCAGGCAAAGTAGGAGCAGCTTCGGCGGGCAGCGGCAGTTGGTGCTCACACCTCCCGCCTGTAGGTCCGGCACACTCCGAGGCAGAAGGGAGGATCCGCCGTGCGGGCGCATCGCCAGCCAGCAGAGAGAGAGAGAGAGAGAGAGAGAGAGAGAGAGAGAGAGAGAGACTGCAGATATCCTAGGCTACTGTATACCCCCTCCCTCTCTTTCTGTCTCACCCCAGGGGCTTTTGCCTGACCAAAGGATAGCTTTGCGTGCAGCGCCATCTAACGACAGGTAAGCCTGAACTTGTTTGAGTTGCTGGTTGAAAATGCCGCGTTCAAATCATATCAGATTATTTGAAAGCACGTAATGTTGAAGGAAAGAAAACGCTAACGCCAGTTTCCTAGCACCCATACCTCCCACTCGCTGTCATGAATTGTGTTAATTAAAGTAGCAAACATGGCAGCGAATCCACCGATGCCGGCATCCCAAAATCAAAAGTAGGCACATACATAGATACACCTCCCGCGTTTCCTTTTTGGTCGATTTGAATTAGCAAATTAAAATGATATTAGATGTGTGAACGTTTTAACTATGGCCACGACATGTACCATTGTACCGCCTTTTTTCCGAGGTGACCTGAACATAGCACACACCGTAGGCAGCGGCTGGCCACAGTTTAAACTCCAGCACCACGGACAGTGATAAATGATGAGCGGCGTAAAGCCCCTTCATACAGCATGTCGTCTGACCAGTGCTGGTTCGTTTTTCAGAAAACTGTGATTCACTGTGATTCATTAGGCTACACTAGTTCAGGAGTCTCGTTCGCTAGACCAGGTTTCATCTGCATGCCTCACCTGTTCGCCTCCGTGTGCATGATCAGGGCAAGCCAAGCACTGATTAACCTAGAGTCTTCCTCTGACAAGAGGTGGGAAAGGTGGCAAAGAGGTGGGGATGCATCCACTCAGAGACACTTCTTTCTGTCAGAAAGTTTATGTGGGCTTTGAGGATGATGACACAACGGATGGTTGTATCATCATCATCCTTACAGGTTGACGGAGGCGGTATGTGTCTATAGCGAAAACTTTTAATCGGTTACTTACATATGATAAAGACGTATTTTTGGATTAACACCCGCCCCAAACACACACACACACACACACACACACACACACACACACTACATGACTACTAACTGGGACTACAAGTACGGATAGGGATATAACAAAATCGCTGTCAAGGCTGACCAACACATAAACTACTTTATGTTGTGCAACTCCCAAAACAAAGTCCATTAGCCGTAGGTCCATTTAGAAGTCCGCTCACTCCGTTTGTCAATCCATTTGAAAAGCAGAGCAAAAGCACAGTAAAACACGAAATATAAGTGGATCGAACAGAATAAGGTCGCATATCTGTTTTATATTCTATAGCACTGTAGCGTATGTAGGTTCTGAATTCATCCCAAACCTGGAAACTCATTCATTCATTCATTCATTTAGCGCTAGAATATGGATTAGTAAAGAATTTGCATTTTACAACAAAGACCGTAAGCATGGGAATATTAATATATATCAGCCGTATAATAGCCATATTCGCACAGTTTGGAGTTGTAAAATCAGTATAAAAGAGTGGTTGACTGTTGTATATTGCAAGTCACTCCTCTGACCACTGGAGGTCCCATGATTTCAGTTTGGGAAACGACACTCCTGTAGCTGGGTAACACGGCTCAGTTCGCCGTGCTTATAGTTGTAAACTCAATTTCCCAGAGGCACCCTGTCCATGTGCGTGCGCTGAGCGTACGTGTACGTCACGGAAAGACGAGCCAATAGGAAACAATTTAACTTGGAGTAACACGTCATTCTAGTAAAGTACAGGAACCGGTGGAGCGAGGCTGGTCGCCGCTGTCCCGTCTCTGTCCTGTACAGCCACCGTTTTTTTTTCTTTCACCTCTAAATGGTGTGAGTTGTTCTAAATCGTATATTATTCACAGCCTTCGACCAGGCCCGAGGACAGCCCGATATAAAAGGTAAGAAGTCGACTCCTATCCGCCGAAATAATTTTCCAAAGTAGGCCGCCCGCATTTTCGCGTCTTTCTTTTGGCTGGCAGGAGAGGTGGAAAGACGATTTGCTCTCACAAGTGGATTATCGTTATAACATCAGTCCGGTTCGACACAGTTTTATCGTTAGCTGCTATAGCTCGTTGTGGCCTTTAGCTAATGATGCTCACCGATATACTGTAGCTATATCCAGGTTGTTTCCCACTAGTGTCAGCTGCCCAACAGATAGCGGATCCTGGCTGCTTACATCCGGGGCTGCCGCTAATGTTACCAGTCTTGAAAGTGCCAACGGTTAAAATGCCTACCTGGCACTATCGGTATTTGGTTAACCCCCAGTCCTGTCTCATTCCTGGCCTTAGTCCATTAAACAATGGCGACTGTTCAAATTTGAATTTTGAATATGTTCTATCAGTTGAAGAATACACCGTTTAAATAGTTAATGGCTGTGTAAATTGACAGATGGCTGCGTTTCCACCTGCTTCGTTAAGACTCTAAGACATTTAGGTTTGTCTGAGATACAGTCTACACACACAGATTGGTCATTTTTGTGTTCACTGTAGTGTTATCTGTGAGCTCTGTCACACACTCACGTAACAGCGGGGGTGGAGTAGGGAGGGAGTCTAGTATCTAAAAGCTTGTTGTTTGCCCTCTGCTTACTTTGCACAAGCAAACATTTATCAGGATGTGAGTGTTACCTCATGTCACACAGCGACAAACGTGTAGCCTAAAAATATCTGGGATTCCTCTGCACTCCCTTTGCATCATAACACACTGATCAGGCTTCTGATGACACCTTTGTGCGTCATCCATTCATGAATCTGGTTTATTTTAGGTATACACAGGTGGGACAGGAATGCCTTTATACGCTGCAGCCGGTGTCAAGAAAAGCATAGTTGGACTGAGAGGCGAGGAGGAGTAAGACTAGTGCTAATGGAATCAGAGTTTAGCCTCACGTGAAAATAGACCGCAAGTTTCTCCTTGGATCTAGTTAAGCCTGAAAAAAGTTTCTTCGGCTGCGTTGGACTAACTTCCCTGCTCTTGTCCATTGGACTCTCTCTCTACTGTAGCTCAGCAATGACCACCTACCAGGAGTTCATCCAACAGAACGAGGACAGAGATGGGGTGAGGTTCAGCTGGAACCTCTGGCCCTCCAGCCGCTTGGAAGCCACCAGGCTTGTGGTCCCGGTCTCCTGCCTCTTCACCCCGCTCAAGGAGAGGCCCGACCTGCCACCGGTCCAGTATGAACCAGTCTTGTGCAGCCGAGCCAACTGCAAGGCCGTGCTCAACCCGCTATGGTGAGATGAATAGAGAAACACTTCCCACACTTACAGATTGTCCAATACTTTTCAAACACATACCAGGCAAGAAGTATTTCTGTACTTACCCCTCATCCTCACTATCAATGTAACTTCATTTTGACATGGGAATGTTATTTAATCACCTAGTGACAAATGCTTCTTGGATTTAATATATTTTGAGTGGTAGAAAATACCAATATGTAAAATGTAGAGATGGGAAATGGTTGTTGTTATATTAATTTGGTCACCTACCCAAAGAATTGTGACTGTGATTGAAATGCTGAAAAGTGTAGCCAACATTAGGTGTGGTACAAAACTGGTAACACACCCACAGATTATATTTGCAGTGTACTTTTATGTTGCATTCAAGACAACTGGGAAATGTCCGACATACTACATTGTAAAAATCCATTTGAGCAACACTTAAACTTGTAATTCCTAGACAGATACTTGGGACTGTTCTCTGATCTGTGAGGTCATGTAGAATTAAATCCATAGGACAGCATTTAAACTGAAAACAAACAAGAAATAAAAATGTGTTTGAAGCTTTTTAAACAAACATAAAATCTCTGTTTGTGCATGGAATACTTCAAAATCAGCTGATATAGCTTCATAAAATTGGAACGTCAATTTTTGGAATTGTATTGCAAAAACTGCGCAGAAGTCCTTTCTCCCTGGCATTGTGTTTGTATCTTGAGTATTGCCATCTATCCGTATAATGTCTGCTCAGAAAGCAGCCAAACAAACACGACTTTGTTTTGCACATCCATATTGTTCCCACTTCAACCGCTTGAATGCTTTCAAGTGGGAAGTATAAAATTTTAAGTGGGACCTTTCCCAGTTGTCTTGAACACAACATCACTCAGTTATGCTGCTGGCAAGTTGCTGCTTTCGTGTCATGGTTTGCATAAATGAAAGAATCAATAATTAAAATGCTAAATTTAAACCACCTGTGGTCCTCAAATGACTTTGCTGTCTTTTTACAGTCAAGTTGACTTCAGAGCAAAAATATGGGCATGCAACTTCTGCTTTCAAAGAAACCCAGTAAGTACTAGATAATGCAATAATATCATTCCTGCAAAGCATGCTTTAGTCCCTTGTTAGACCTGCAGCTTTCATGTGGTATTTACGGTCGTCATAATATGAAATATTTCTTGCATAACTTCATGTGGTCTTGCTACATTCCTTTATAAGGTTTGGCTGATCAATTTCTTTGTCTCTCTGTCACTCTACAGTTCCCACCCTCTTACGCAGGTATATCAGATGTGAATCAGCCGGCTGAGCTCATGCCACAGTTTTCCACCATTGAGTACATAGTGCAGGTAAATACTACCTACATGACTGCTCTCTGACCTCTGCTGTATGTACACAGACAGTGTTTGCTGTGCATAGGTGAATCTGTCTCAGATAATGGAAGAGTTCTTCATTGACTTACTTTTGTATAACATTGTTGTATTCTTGCTATGTAGAGACAGAACGCAAACAGGCCCAGTACTCAATGTTGAAGAAAGAAGGGACTGTACATTTTGGGGTAGCTTTTGTAACTGGATGCATTATGTTTGGTCTTCGTTATCTGATAAACATTATCAACTGAAATTGTGATATCCCTGACTTTGCAACTCTTGAGGCAGTGACTGTTACTGTGGATGACAAGTGTTTTCTTTCATAGATAATGTAGATGATTATTATTGTAATGCTAGGTTTTTACGTCACA
This sequence comes from Myripristis jacobus, assembly GCA_900302555.1. NCBI lineage: Eukaryota > Metazoa > Chordata > Actinopteri > Holocentriformes > Holocentridae > Myripristis > Myripristis jacobus. Next base: position 27,379 of record OMLB01012731.1, read on the forward strand.
TCAAACGGTGTCTTCTTGTACAGGCTTTCTAAATACACTCATTCAGTGTACAAAAAACAATAATTAAACATGAAGCCAGCCTCATCTTCTTCCTGATACAATAATTTTTCTTGTTATAGACAACTAGAAGTCTTAAAGCACATGAAACTAATACCTCAGTGGATGATGATGGGTATGGAAAGAAGGCTTATAATTTCACCACAATAATGTGCCTCTCCCACCTGTTTGCAGCGCGGACCCTCAGCCCCTCTGATCTTCCTGTACGTGGTAGACACATGTCTGGAGGAGGAGGACCTGCAGGCCCTCAGGGAGTCTCTCCAGATGTCCCTCAGCCTGCTGCCACCCAACGCCCTGGTGGGCCTCATCACATTTGGACGCATGGTCCAGGTTCATGAGCTCAGCTGTGAGGGCATCGCCAAGAGCTACGTGTTCCGGGGCACCAAGGAGCTGTCCTCCAAACAGATCCAGGTGGGTGGGGGGGAAGAGATGGTTAACATGATGATAATGGCATTGATACGTTGGCGCCTTTAGAAATGTACGCCTTTCAGAGTATGACATCTATGATAATACGTAACAGCCAGTTTTCATTACATGTTATTCAGATGTGTGTTTTTTAATGTAGTTATCCATCTCTTGGATGAGAAATTTAGCAGAAGTGTCTACAGTGGTTAAAGTCTCTTTTTTTTTTTTTCCCTTTCCCACTCACACACATAAAAGCATAATTGTAAACCCAGTGTTTAGCTTTTAAACCGTTCATACAACAGTATGTTTGTGTATTTTTTCTGTTAGCTTGGAAAGGTCATTTGGTCGATGCAACTGGACTTTGAGATTTTAAATTAAAATTTCTCAAGCATAATTTTTTTTTCTCCAAAAATTTGCTCTTTAATATCTTATGTTTTTACTGTTCTGAAAAAAAAAACTAATCAAAGTGGGCCCAATGAGTGGAGATTCTTATTGTATTTTTTTTTTTTTTTTTTTTAGATCAAGTTTTAATTAAAAGGGGTTATTCACTTATGACTTATAGGCTACACAACTCTATGTAAGAGCATCGTGGATTTGTTGCATATTGGGTACTGTTTTGTTTCACACTCTGTCAGTCCATGGAATGATACTTATTCTAAGCTTTCAAACCTTGTCTTCAGAGTTGAACTAGGTCATTCAGATAAATTATCAACTTTAAGGTTGATAATATATCAGCACTTGATGGGGAAAAATGTACAAACAAGGCATAACTGCTGATGTTGGTGATGTTTTTATGTTTCTGCTTGTGTATTTAGATGCTACGTGCTTGATTTCACGATTTAGAAAGTGCAGCTAAAACAAAGTTATTTTAAAGCCATACAGATATCTCTTACTTGCTGCTGATCCAGAGTAAACAATTCTAGGACAGTGTGGAAAGAAAAACAGAATTTCAAAACTCAGACAACAGATGAGTGAGCTAGAAGTAATCAGGCAGACAAGAAAACATGGGTCATGGCAAAGAGATATCATGGGGTGTAGCAATATGCTGTCTATATCAAAGCAGTCAGATTTCTCTATCAAGGTTGCTTGCATGTAACATGAGCATATACATACAGTAGAATGGTTTTATATTATACCACTTTGGATGGCACAAAGAGAAGACCGTATACAGTAGGGATCGTATTAAAGGCAAATAACTCATTAATGCTGGATTGAAATAATTAGCTCAAAGACAGCGATTCAGCTTACTCCTTACACACAGCACTGATGCTGCTTTGTTTAGATGGCTTTGAATGACCCTTACCATGACAACAGAAATTATGTTTGCAGTCAGTGTCACATTTTATCCTAGGGAATTTGTGGCACCTAGCATGAAAGGTAAGCAAGTGAACTCTGTGAAACTTGTTTTTTTTTTTTTATGTGTTTCAGGAGATGCTGGGTTTAATGAAGCCAACAGCGTCAGGGCAGCAAGGTCGTCCACTGGCCCCTCAGGACGCGGCTGCAGCCTCCTGCAGGTACAGAGGAACAAGAACACTTTGATGCCTCTCTTGATAATGGATGATAACTAGTAAAAAATGAATTAAAAAAAAAAACACCCAGTTAGCCAGTCTTTACATAATCTGTTATCGACTGCTTTTCTTATCTAATGTGTGTGTTTGTGTGAATGTGTGTGTCCAGGTTCCTGCAGCCTGTCCACCGTGTCGATATGAATCTGACTGATTTGCTAGGAGAGCTTCAGAGAGACCCCTGGCCTGTCCCTCAGGGTAAACGGCCACTCCGCTCCACTGGCGTCGCACTATCTGTTGCTGTTGGTCTGCTGGAGGTACCGTGCACACACACGCGCGCACACACACACACACACACACACACACATACACATAGTGTACAAAAAATGCAAACACATAATGTTAGGTTATGCATAAGCATGTGTAACCATACACAAGCACATTATATATACACTAAGATCCATGTCTAGAAAGTATGCATTCACAAAGGCTTAGACACATTCACTGACATGGTACCACAGATAAAAATGACCTCAGTCATGAAGTGAAGTGCTTCATGCTAAGCTGAACTTTAGCCGGTCTTTAGGTGATTGTGCCACATGCAACTTTAGAAACACACACCATTTGATAAGTATCTTCTGAGTAACACATGCAGCAATAATACCTGTGTTTTGTCAGTTCAAAGGTTGACTGGTTGGTTGGCGTCTGTCTTTTCTCTGCCACCATCTCCTCTTCCCCTTCCATACACCTCTTTTCTTTCTGCTGATCTGTGCGGTTACATAACTGAAGTGCAACAGATCATTCCCTCGCTGTACTTTCCTTTAGCAGATAATAGATAAGACCTTATTAGAATCTCATCAGAAGAACTTTTCCCTGATGAATGGGTCTTCTGAATATGAATGAGAAACTGTGGAGCAACTGCTGGCTAGTTTTGGTTTGCCTATTTGTGTCTCTGATGTAACTGTCCTTTTACGTGAACAGATTTTGTCCCCATCAAATGAATCAAGTCAAATCATAACTGATGTTGACTCTGATATAGATTTGTTGAACTTTTAATGCACTAATATCAGTTGCAATGTTTTTCTGAATTCTGTTGTAAGAGGATTGCCCACTGTTGAACATTAAAATGACAATGTTAGATGGAAAAATAATTCAAATGCCATGCAGCTCAAATCTTTCCGTATTGGTTAGTCGTAAAAGCTTTTATCATGTGGCACAGCTGGAGTTTATCGTGTGTATTTACTGTATCTTCCAAATTATATCAGCTTATTTGCTGTAGTTCTTTTAATATGCCCCATATATTGACTTACTGAGGCTGCATTTTCATTGCTGATCCTACTTATTTTCTTGTAATGGGGCAGTAACCTCCTGTTCTCTTGAAATGCAAAGTAAAAGAACTAGGCCACCAGTCCATTAGCGGTCATTACCTATGTCCAGGCCTATGCCTATGTCTAAACGTCTGGATTCATCTGAAAAAGTGATGTAGGATTATTTGTACCTGTCACAGCATCAGTTCACAAGAGTACATGTGCCACACAGGAATGAATACAGATACAAAAAGCAGCACTTATTTCACATTGTAGAAATCAGTTGTAACCATTTGTCGTCCAGACCAGTAATTTGCTTACACGGCTTAATGATAAATTAAGTAGAAGTGCAGTAGATTGGTACTGAACAGTCGCTAACTGTTGTACACTTCCTTCTGTTCTCATCTTTAGGGTACATTCCCCAACACAGGAGCTCGTGTGATGCTGTTTACTGGAGGCCCCCCCACCCAGGGTCCAGGAATGGTGGTGGGAGACGAGCTGAAGACTCCCATCCGCTCCTGGCACGACATCCAGAAGGACAACGCTCGCCACCTGAAGAAAGCCACCAAGGTGGGAAACGCTGCGCTTTTGTTGTCTCTGCAAAACTTTTTTCATGTTGTAGTTTTTTCGCAGCACTTATTTTTCTTTGTGCTTCATTTTCTGGCCTTTTCTTGGCATGAGGGTGGGTTTGTCCTGCAGTACTTCACCTTCATTTACAATTGTTTTTATTTTTGTGCATCATGCAGCACTATGAAGCCCTGGCAAACCGATCAGCAGTGAATGGCCACAGTATTGATATCTACGCCTGTGCTCTAGACCAGACTGGACTACTGGAAATGAAGTGCTTAGCTAATCTCACTGGGTCAGTACATATCACAGAGTGGACTTTACCGTGTGGGATGTCATTTATAATTGTATTGGAAATGTGTGTTTCACTTCCAAGTAATAATTTGTCTATAAGCATGATGTTGAATTTAAATGAGTTATTGCTCTGTGTCATCAGGGGTCACATCGTGATGGGAGACTCCTTCAACACTTCCCTGTTCAAGCAGACCTTCCAGAGGGTCTTCACTAAAGACTATAATGGAGACTTTCGTATGGCCTTTGGAGGCACACTGGAGATCAAGGTAAAGAAGAACTGATTTATTCACTGGGGTGTAAAGAAAGTCACTGTTACAGCTATGGCTAACTATGCTGTCATCAGCTAGAGGAGCTGATCAGGGATCAGTTATCAATTTTCAGTGTCTGTCTTGTAATACTGCATTCATTACAGATCACACAGTTTGATTTATACCATACAATCTCAAATAAACTATTTTCGTGAAGTTTAAGTTCTTGGTGTCTTGTGTGTGTGCGTGTGTTCAGACATCAAGGGAGCTGAAGGTTTGTGGGGCCATCGGGCCGTGCGTCTCGCTCAACTCCAAGAGTCCCTGCGTCTCAGAGAACGTAAGTCAAATTTGCAATATTGAAATTTCCTCCTCCATACAGCAAGTGTATTGAGCAATTTTGACTCGCTCATATTGATTTTGATTTGTCTTTTGATCTGTTTTCTGTAGGAGATGGGCATTGGTGGTACCAGCCAGTGGAAAGTGTGCAGTCTCAACCCTTCCACCACTTTGGCCATGTATTTTGAAGTGGTCAATCAGGTAAATGACACACACACACACACTCACACACCCTTTACCTTTTGATTTCTTTGATTTATAACACAGGGCTCCAGATGATTTCATAGAGGAAAATGTGGGCTTGTTTACCAATATTAGTATACAGTGGCAGTAGACCCATTCGCTAGGCTCATTCAGATGGAATAAATGCAAAGGAGGTGATTGTTAGCAACATACTTACAACCTCTGTTGCTCTGTGTTGGTCCAGCACAATGCACCAATCCCCCAGGGTGGCCGAGGTGCAATCCAGTTTGTCACCCAGTACCAGCACTCCAACACCCAGAAGAGGATACGTGTCACTACCATCGCCAGGAAGTAAGATGGGTTTTATTGTTGGTGGAGACTGTGTTGACAGAAATTTATGGCAGACACAATTGTGTTTAAAACCTTTGACTTTAACCTTGCCACGTTAACATCACCACAAAACAAATCTTTAAATGGCTGAATAAAAAAGTAAGTACTTACTTTATGCACTTAGTGGTGCCAGTATGAGTCTGTTTTCTTTGTTTAACAGTGCTCTAAGCCAGTGACTAGCTGAATCAGTACCAGCCTTACTAAAGAGAATGTTTCCATTCCAGCGGTCTAGAAAAAAAACTTCAGAAATCTGTGTGCATGTGCCATTCATACCACACCCATATTAATCTGCACATCACTACTTTTTCCTTCTCCTCTGTTTCCCCACGTCCCTCTCTTTCTTTAATTTCCTCCCCCCTCACCAAGCTGGGCAGATGCTCAGTCTCAAATTCAGCACATCGAGGCATCATTTGACCAGGAGGTGGCTGCTGTGCTCATGGCTCGTCTGGGTGTCTTCAGAGCGGAGTCAGAGGAGGGACCAGATGTCCTGCGTTGGCTTGACAGACAGCTCATCCGCCTAGTGAGTGACACTCGCAAACACAAATAATTCCCTCCCGTTGCTTTGTGCAACACAGTGGTGTTCTTTGTAATGAAAAGAACAATGCATAATTGGAGCTGTCTGGAATGCACAGTATGAATAGTGCAAATTGTCATTCTGTGACGGTTTTCATCCCATAATGTGCAGGGTTATGTAATCATGATTGTGCTGTGACATGTTCAGTGCTCATCGATGTTTTGTCTTTCTTGGTTCCAGTGTCAGAAGTTTGGCCAGTTCAATAAGGACGATCCTACTTCCTTCAAGCTGACCGAGTCACTGTCCCTCTACCCACAGGTAAAACTGCCATCTAGTGGGCTTTTATGGAATTGCATAGTATCTGTAAAGAAATTAGAAAACAAGTGACACACTTAAATGAATGTTTGACAGAATATAGCATGATTATAATAATTGTCCCCATATTGAACCATCTCCCTCATGCTTTTTCAGGAAAAAAAAAAATATTACAAGACACTGAAAATTGTATGTTTTTCCCCCTTTCTCCTGCTGCAGTTTATGTTCCACCTGCGGCGGTCGCCCTTCCTGCAGGTGTTTAACAACAGCCCTGATGAGTCATCCTATTACAGGCACCACTTTGTCCGGCAGGACCTGACCCAGTCCCTGATCATGATCCAGCCCATCCTGTACTCCTACTCCTTCCACGGACCACCAGAGGTCAGCCTCACACCCACCCTGCCACTGACATTGTAATGACTGATGCAGGAGTACCACCAGGGCACACTGATGGGAGTGAGCCTCTCCTCTGACCTTCTGAAGAGTCTTTCCCCTAGTGCCTCAAATGTTTACAAGTGATGGCAAATTTGTTGCCTGAATTGTTGTAAAGCAGCTGACAGTTTGAGCTGAATGTGAGAGCTAACCTGCATGTGTGTTTACTGTGTGTATCTGTTTTCTGCAGCCTGTTCTCCTGGACAGTAGTAGCATCCTGCCAGATCGAATCCTTTTGATGGACACTTTCTTCCAGTTGGTTATCTACCATGGAGAGGTGAGATAGCTGACCATTGAGTTCAAGTGATTTAAAGTTATGTTGTATAGTCCAACAGTGCTTTATCATGGGGATTGAGTAAAGTCGTATTTATCCATGTAAAACGGTCACATGCCCTTTAGTTCATCATTTACTATAAAAGATTAAGCCTGTAAAACCATTATCCTATGCTTTATAAGAATTGATTTTACTTTTCTTTCTCACAAGTGTCCCAATTTCAAACATTTTTGTCTTGAGGCGAAGTTATACAGAAGTTCAAGCAAGCTGTTACATAATGTGAGAAATCATTACTTACTTCGTATTTCCTCATATTTGTTTTCAGACCATAGCCCAATGGCGAAAGGCAGGCTACCAGGAAATGGCAGAATATGAGAACTTCAAGCAGCTGCTGCAGGCTCCCCTGGATGACGCCCAGGAGATTCTGCAGACTCGCTTCCCCATGCCGCGCTACATCGATACAGAGCATGGAGGCTCTCAGGCCCGATTCCTTCTCTCCAAGGTCAATCCATCACAGACCCACAACAACCTCTACGCCTGGGGACAGGTAAGATGAGCTGCAGTGTTGCCGTTTCAGGGTTAAGAGTAGTCGATTTGCAGATTCTCTCATCACAGCGCTGTAACGAAGGCTGGTTTCAAATACAAGAGAGTAAAAATATCCCAGCAAACTTTTCAAAGATATCAAATTCAGTGGATCATACCAGTCTCAGTTCCTCTTCCACTCACAAATTGGCTCCAGTGCAGAGTCAGGTTACACATAACAACCTAAGCGGCTAATTCTCTATTGATGACCCCAGCGAACTGTCAAACGTTTCCAAATTTAATGAATGGGTTTAATTAATGAATGAAGCTGGATTTAACCATGGTGAGAAAGTTATAATTTTATTTACTTTTCCAGTGTTGTCTGTACCCTGGGTAAAAAATAGTAATCTGCACTATCAACTCAGAAAATGTGGACCTTACTTACAATAAACACAGGTCTTGAATGAACTAATCCTGAGTGAAAAGAAGGAAACTTGAAATCCCATGTCATTTCTTAAGTGAAGGAAATTCTGAACTATTGCCTTTCATATTGTTATACAGATGCCATCTTGGCAGTCTGAGAAAATGAGGCTGTTAATTGGCAGAGGCCTTGTATAAGTCAGTCTCAGTGGAAAATGTATTTGGCACAATAATTTAACTGAGTCATGTTATGTGACTGTTAAATGGCTTACCACGCTCAGCCATTATCTTCTTTCTACCTTGCTTCTTGTGCATGTATAGGAGACTGGAGCTCCGATCCTGACGGACGATGTCAGCCTCCAGGTTTTCATGGACCACCTGAAGAAACTGGCTGTGTCCAGCTCTGCATAAGCATCTCTGCTCTAGGACAAAATGGAAGGATGCAGGAGGAGGAGTGATAAAGAGACATTCCTGTACAAATGAAGGGACCCATTAACATTTCCAGTTTCAGTGATGGACCCAAGCCCACGGAGTTTATATATTTGTTTGATTTTATTCTGTTCTGTCCTAAGTCACTGTAACATTTCTACAATACAGATGGAAAGGGATAGGAAAAAAGCACATTCCTGTAGGTACAAAGAAGCTACAGACATTCCCTCTCTTTTTCAAGTTATTTATGACAAAATGGGGGGCAGTACTGCACAGCCATTCTCTCAAATTCTCAGACTATTTCCACTGTATTACCTCTGGCCTTCAGGATTAGTAAACTAATAATTTCATTTGTTTATTTTCTTTGTCTGTCTTTTTAAATGTGTATCTACTGCACAGACTTGGCTGAATGTGCTGTTTAATAGGAGACTCAAAATAAAATAAATTACTGTGTGTCTATAGATAAAGATGCTACATCTAGTATGCCCTCAGAAATAAACTGATGTGAAAAGTATTGTGATAGCCCATTGTAATGCTGGGGGGTGGGTGTTTGGGTAAAAGGGCTATGGAGCATTGCACTAATGGCTTGTGTAATCACAATATATTTGATAATGATATATTCCCATGTTACCTGAAGTGTTTTCCAAGATTATTCCCTCTGAATAATTATGATTAATGTTCTGATGAATGGACGTTCTTTTCAGTGCTATGCTGGATTGCTGTCACTTATCTGACTGTTTTCAATGACGAACATCGAAATTGTGACATGTGCCCTTTTTAATTTTTAACATAGACTATATAGTGCATTGTATAGTTTAGTCCACTGAGCTCATCGCACCTCATCATGTGGTATTTTGCACCCAATGACTGCCCAAGTCTATTTGTAATTAAACTTTAATATACTGTACTAATGTATTAAAGGGGGAGTTATTTGACTTAGATCCTGACTGGGATTTTATTGCTAAAACAAACGACTACTTTTGTCCGAGCTGTCTCTTTTCAAACCAGCTCGTATGTCCTGCCCTCCAGGCTACTTTTTGGTAGGTGTACATTCACTTGATTTGAATTTATCTTGAGACTATGGTGCATTCTTTTGAAGCAAAAGGTCATGCAGTGAGAGATAGCCTGTTGGGCTCATAGGTCATAGGTCAGAGTGTTATCTTCCAAAAATACAAAAACAAACCTCTGTCTCCTGTTTGTAGCCATACTAGAGGAGAAGGTGACAGTTGAGCGTAGAAAAAGGAGGCTCAGTTACAAATGGGACCAGAGAAACCAGGTTCACACACCAGGCATCTGGTTGGTTTTACAGCAGGGGAAAAGCCTTTCCGGTCTTCCACTGTCCGTTCTCTGACACTGCCATGTGTGAGTGTACTTGTGATTGTGCAGGGCATGTTTCTACATTAGAAGGTGAGAGACCCACTGCACAGATTGGAAACCAAACGATTCCTCAAACAATTGTCTTTTTCTCATTCAACACTACTGTACATAAAGCCTGCACGCAATCCCAATCATAAAACCACTCACACACCATCTACTGTCACTGTAAGCTGATTTCAGAGCACCCAGACAGTATGATTTCGAGGATCAGTGAACGGCAGATTATGAAGACTAATCCTTGGGGGCTATCTGTTTAGAGACAGATTCTACTCTTAGCAGCTTTGAGCGGAAGTTGCCAGTAAAATACAAATGTGGTCTGTCTCTCGAGCTTAGGCCTTACAATGCTGCACTCTGAAGCCACATAATGGAGGCGACAAAGGCATTCAAGGCCAAATAAAAAACTTCAATGCCATGACGTTTAATTTCTTTAGACATGGATACTCCTTGTAAAAGCTATATTTGATGAGTGCCTTGGTGACACAGAACAGGCAAACCAATAATTCAGCTTTTAGGATTTCAAAATGATTTACAGTTAGTCTAAAAAGTGACTGAGTCATTTCTAAAAGAACTAGAAAATGCTGTCAGCTGATAAGCTGATTAGTTTGGTTTTGCATTTATGTGTTTATCGTTATCAGAGTGTGCATGTTTGATCAGCATGCTATACCAAGCATTTAGAAATTCAAATGGAGTTTCTACTGTACACAGTGGCTGACTTATGAATATAATGGAAGTGGATGGTGTTGCATTGACTTCAATGTGTTTCATAACTCACTAACTATAGATGTCATCATTATGAGAATGTGCACATTTCATATCATACTGAGCATTTGGACATTTGAATGGAGTTTCTAACTTAGACACTGGCTGACTTACAAATACAATGGAAGTCTATGTAAATTTATTTCAATATATGTAAATGAATTAGAGGAGTAAGCAAAATGAGTGCATAAATCTACAACAAATTCTGCACAACATATGGAATGACATGAAAAGTGATTGCATTGCAGCATAAAAATTATAGGAGGAGAAGAGAGGTGACAAATGTTTTTTTAAAAATCCTCTAAATCTGCAATAACTCATTAAATATGCAGATTTATGCATATTTTATAAATTTGCATACACCTACACATAATTCCACATTTTGATATATGAACAGTATGTGCCAGTTGAATGTTGCCTTTAAATGACCTCATTCACAACAGTGGAACAGAGCAGCATTGTGCTTCATGTCACCTCCTGCAAGCCTCAGACCAAAAAAACTTAAATACCATTGGTGCACTTCCATTTACTGTTCACCGGACACAGAGAGGAGAGGCCTTACTTCCACCTACTGCACAAATGAAAAAAAAAACAAAACAAAAAAAAACAATTAAAACAATCAAACATGGCAAGAGAAACATCCATCAACCACTAAAAAAAAATTAATTACACTCCATTTCAAGACATATTTTGTAAATGATCATTTCTGGACAATTAATTAGTAACACAGATCTCAAATCTCCTCTGGCAGTTGGTACAGTTAGGTCTGCAAGTATTTGGACAGTGACATAATATTCATAATGTTGCCCTTGCACACCACCAACAGTGGATTATCAAGGTGTGATTGAAGTGCAGACTTTCAGCTTTAATTTAAGGGGTTGAACAAAAACATGGCATTACCCTTTTAGGAATTACAGCCAGGAGTGGTCTGATCCATTGTTATTCAATGACGAATTAAGAAAAATAAAAGGTCTGGAGTTCATTCCAAGTGCTTGCATTTGCATTTGGTAGCTTTGGTAGCTGTTTATCAGAACCCTCAACAAGTAATCCAAAGAGGTGTCCATGCAGGTGAAGGAGGCCATTATTAGGCTCAAAAAATAAATAAATAAAGAAAATCTATCAGAAAAAATCTATCAGACAGATAGCAACAACTTCAGGAGTAGCCAGATCAATGGTTTGGTATATCCTGAAAAGGAAGGAATGCACTGCTAAGCTCAGCAACACCAAAAGGCCTGGAAGACCACAGAAGACATCTAAAGTGGATGAGCGAAGAATTCTTTCCCTGGGGAAGAAAAACCCATTCACATTGTCTAGAGACATTTTCAAGAAAATAAATACAGATGGTATACAGCAAGGTACAAACCACTTCTGTCACTCAAGAACAGGAAGGTCAGATAAGCCTAGAAAGACCCACAAACAAGCAGCACCTGAAGGCAGCAGCAGTAAAGGCTTGGCAGAGCATCTCAAGGGAGGAAACTCAGAATTTGGTGATGTTGTCCAAGGGCTCCAGACTTCACGCAGTCATTGACTGCAAAGGATTTTCCTCCAAATACTGAATATAATCCATTTAATTATAGTTATGTATGTTACATAGAAACCAGATAAACTTGTTGGAATGTCCACATGTATGGAGTCACGACAAAAGTACAAGTGGGGAGGTCAGTCCCTGAATTCAGCACACTCCTTCAAAAAACAAAAATCTCCTTTTTGAGTCATCTGTTTGTCAGTTCTGAGGAGCATAGGCACATTAGGCCTATTACATGTGCTTTGAGGGCAGATACCTTGATATGAAATGATCTTAAAAGGAGAAAATGATCGCCCTGTGATCTTCACATTAATCTTCTGTGTTTTAACATGTCTAACACATGCAAAGGCTGCAGCTTTGCTGTGCGATGATTGACACTCATACAAACAAAAGAATATTAAAAACCCTGCCTGTCAGCTGACATAAACAAGTACTGTTTTTTTCTGCTGAGATCATTCATGATGCTTATGTCCATGTGAATCCCAGGCTTACGCAAAGCTGTGAGGAAATGTGTTGTCTTATCATCTTCTATGAAATCCTAACGGATCAGTTGTGGTCCATCAGCTGGGGAAATCCATTCTGGCTGCAGGCCTAGAAAACTTACATAAGAATTCTATATAGAATATGTCACACTATGGTTACATAACTATGACTGGCACAATACTGTAGTCAGATGAAATGCATACTGTAAATGGTATTGTTCTTTTTTTTTCAGAAAGTTGGAGAGTGGGGCCTAAAGCAATGTGATCTTTGATAATGTAATGAAACTCACTTTGTATTTATGAATTTTATATGTGTTACAGTATGTAGATATTCATAAATTAATGATGGTGTTTTGATCTCCAGAGCATCATTCTCTTATCACCTACCCAGAACATTGCGAACATGTTGTCTTTCAATTTCAAGAGTCAGCCTACAACCATTTAGACTTAGGTGAGTCCTCACCTTACAACTGGGAAACCACAAATCCAAGGCTTTGGTTTTGTCTGTGAACAACAGCACACAAGCATGGCTTCCAAACTTAGCTCCCCAGATTCTCCCAAATACAACTGTTGAAGTTCATGCCAAATTGATCTTTGTGTAGTGTGTGCCGTGTATGCAGCAGAGTGTCCTTGCCTGAGGGATAAGATGAAAAATAATATGAAGAATGATTCCCTTTCTTGGGGGCACCAAGTGCACCAAGGCTTAGCTGTGAAAGCAGTATCCTGGGTTAAAATCCAACCTCAGGTACTTTGCTGCATGTCATCCCCTCTCTCCCCTGCCCTTCCTGTCTCTCTCTACTGTCAAATAAAGCAGAAATGCCAAAAAAAAAAGAATGATTCTCTTTGTATTACTATTCTCCAAGGCCTTGAGGCTTTTTTGTTTTGTTGAATGTTGGATTCTCCCTTGGCATAATTGTTTGCTGCAAGTTGATTGTAGTGACGTCTTGTTTTTTGGCCAGCGGCTCTGGAGGTGCCAATCACCATCTGTTGGGATGTCATCAGCGGCGTTTAGCTGATTTTATTATGTTGATATTCAGTCAGAGACTCATCAGCTATTGGGAAGACTCACTGGGTGAGCTAAGGACAGAGAGCACTTGCTGAGGCTTTGAGGTTACTTAAGTTCAGAGACGGGTGTGTCAGCAGCAGTAGCGGGTGATGACCCATTTGAGCTGGTCTTTCCTCTGGAAGCGTTATCACCCCTTACAAAACGGGTCACTAATACATCAAATTACATTGTTATTACTTTGTGATGTTTTACACATCATCTTCATAGCTTACACCAAAATGCTAAATCACTGGAGTATCATCAACAGCATTTAGGGCATTTCAGTGCATGGAGAGTGTTGGCCAGTAATCAGTAATCTCAGGCATATCTGGACTCATTTTGTCTAAAGCGCTAAAACACTGCTTTTGCAAAAGGGGGAACAATTTGAAGTCTTAGCCCAACAATTCTCAAGGATGATGTCTTTGAATTCCAGCAGGTGTGTTGTGTTTATGCTCTAGGACAGTTCAGATCTGACAACATTCCCTGCAGTAGCCCAGAGCCGACTCACTACTCCGCTGTGCATCAATCAGAAAAGTTGGAGACGGTGACAATGACAGTACAGTGCTGATGACGCCTTTCAGAGTCCTCCTGATCAATGGCCTGCACCAAACTGAGCATCCACTTCATGACTTCCTACCTCCAAACCGGGGTGGGGAGGGACACCTGGCTGCCAGAGACGAAGGCTGACAGATGTTAACACCACGCCGTGCCAGTTAACAGCAGAACTTTTGGCAACTTTGTGAGAACTTTGTTGATTGAACTGGCTTTTAATTCACCTGCTCCTTCTGTTTGTGAAACTATCTTTATCAGAACATTTTTTCAGAAAACTCAAACTCAAAACTGGGGTAGTAAAAAGGCCATTCATGTTTCTAAAGCTGATGAAAACTACACTTCGGCATACACAGCCACTGCCCTATTTCTCGATAACAGAGCAGCTTGTGCACGCCAAGCTTTTCAAAGTCATGATGATAATGTTAAACCATGTATTATATCATAACCCTACAAGAACAAATGGTGTCCTGCTGGATTTCCCCCTAATCCCTCACCAGACAGTGCTCTGTATAACACCTTTTATGCACACCAGCAACAGTTCACACTGCCCCACATGGCTTTACAGTTTGCAGAGACACAGATCCAGCTTTGTTTGGGAGCCATTCTCTGGAAACATTTTCCCTTTTCTTTCTAAAAATGCAGAAGAGCAAAACAAGAATAGGAAAGAGAAATACCTGGATTGAGCAGAATCGATCGGCAAGCCATTCAGTACCTGGATGCAAATCTTTGAACTCACAGTCAAGTGTTATGTATTTATTTGTTTGTATGTTTATTAATTCATAAATACATTTGTTTGCTTGTTTTTTGTTTTTGTTTTTGTTTTTTGTTTTTCAAATTTACATTTCCTTACACAACCACTTGCAAGCTCCAAGATCTGCAGTGACATGTGGGTGCAGACAGCTAAAATAAGCTCATGTGACATTTGAATGAATGGTAACTTTTTTCCTACTCATTCCCAGCCTGACGTGTCCTCTTTCTTTCTTTCTGACATTCTTTCTTTCTTTCTTTTCTAATGACATATGTAAAAATAATTGGCGGAAAATGAAAGAAATGAAAGAAAAAGAGAGAGAGGACGACTTGCCTGGTGGGGTGGGTGGGGCCACAGAGACAAAGAGAAGGCATCTTTTAACCAAAACAGAGCCAATATGTCACAATATTCAATATTCATCTGACATTCGTTATCTATACATCTATCTATCTATTTTTAACATGTCATGATGTCATGAGAGATTAGTAGGGAGTGAGGGCACATAAAGAAAGAAAACACAGAGAGAGAGAGAGAGAGAGAGAGAGAGAGAGAGAGAGAGAGAGAGAGAGCGCGCATGATAAGGCATCACTTAATGCAGCCTCAAATCCTTTGGCAACGTGACAGTCCTATAGGCTGCGCTCCTGTGGCACCGCGTGTGAAAAAGTCTAATGAGGGACCGGGACGCGCGATGGCACACAGCTGAGCTCAGACTGACGCCTTCACATCACTGGACATTCTAGGGCGAAACTTGGGAGTGCCAAATGAGAATTTCACCTTACTTGAAAATTAGCCTCTGCCAGTGCGCATCTTCCAATTCGCACCCATGAACTTTTCGGTCCCATCTGCCCTGTTTTATCCTTCTCACGGACAATGAAGACGACTCGCAAATGCAGGACACTGCTCTCTGTCGGCCTGAATTTTTTCGCCCTCTTTTTTTCAATAACCGCGTTTATCACCACTTACTGGTGTGTGGGCACCCAGAGAGTCCCCAAGCCAAAGTGCAGCAAGCTGCGGACGCACCAGTGCATAGACTACGGGGTGAACGAGACCGACCCAAACAAAGTGGTGTACAGCTGGGAGACCGGGGACGACAGGTTTCTGTTCCGCCAGTTCCACACCGGCATCTGGTTCTCCTGTGAGGAAAATATCCACGATGAAAGTAAGAACAAGAGATGTGTGTGGGGTGCGTGTGTTGTTGTTTTTTAAGACTTGATAATTACGCACGGTGGATTGTTTTCTGTTGCTTTAGGGGGCATTTCACTGAGAAGCAAAAATGCACATCTGTCACATTTCATGTCTAGCTGTGTGGATGAGGCTGAATTGTGTAATTTGATCTTTCTAAAGATTTAAAAAAAAAATGTGAAAATGCATGCTTGTACTGTAGCCACATAAGGTTAGAAAAATACAATGGCTCAGTTGCCCATGGAAAATGATTTAAATCATAGAAAAACAACTAGGTAAGTAAGTGAACAAACAAACAAATAAATAAATAAACTGCACTTGGAACAGAAATGCTTTAATTCCAAAATGGCTCTTTTTAAAATCCTGTCTCATTTGTCTCATAATTCCATTTCATGATCCAGTTCATGTGTATGAATTAACTCAGAGTATGCTCAGAGTCCATATAACCTGTGACTCCATAGACAATAACACACACACACACACACACACACACACACACACACTCACAACAACTACAACAACAACAACAAATGTCCACTTCTGAAAATCTGTCACATTAATTCCCTCATTTTGTCATCTGGGAACACTTAAAGTCAGATGAACTGGAGATTAGTCACTCAAAATGCCAGTGTGGATCTTTTATTGAGTCATGTCATTTCCTGACAATTTCAGGATAATCACCCGCTCTGTTAATGTCAGCCTGCATGTCAAAGAGAGCAGGGATGTGGGAAAATGGCATGTTACACATGGCATGAGGTAGTGCGTAATCAGCACAGCAATAAGACTGCTGCTGGGAGCTTCAGTCTGAGGACAGTGGGAATAGGGGAGATAAAGTGGGAAGACATTCTGAGTTCATATTGGACTCAGCCCAGGACCCTATTATGTAATTTGGTGGCTGCAGTGCACTTGGAGGAATGTGATTGCTTTACAGCTTATGTGACAAAATGAAGACAAAAACACTCGTTCCTGTGCACATGCAGGCTTCATTTTTCTGAGGAAGCAGGAAATTTGCTCACGCCGGAGCTTTCGATTTCCATGAAGGGCAAAGCTGAGTCGCAGTGGTGAAGTGTGCGTCAGAAGGGTCAGAAGGGTTAACACGGTCATGACATCTGTTCAAAAGGTGTGATTAGGCCAGATTAGTCCCACCCTGATTGACTCACTGAGTGGTTTCGGAAGTGCGAGTTCAAATGTTGCCCTAAGATCAGCCTGTAATTGTGCTAAATGTGCTAGATTGAAGTGCTAAGCGTTTTTTTTTTTTATGACGTTCAAGAAAAGAAATCAATCACAGGCAGAGATTATTCACCAACGGAGCGCTTGGACATCTCTATCTCATCAAGTGGCTGTACGGTGGGGTGTGCCGGGCTTGGGGTGGGCTGAGACAGCTTGAGTTAATAAGGATTATGTAACAGGGGCCTTGATGAGTTTTTCCTCAAAACAGCTGTTGCCACCCTCCTTCTACCTGATTAAAGCACTCCGCTTACAACAAATCCAGCGTCACACTCCGCTTGACAGATGACAGAGTGAATGAACCTGGTGTGCGGTGTGCTGGGCTCTTTTTTTGATTTCTATCTTGTCTTGCCAAAGTTACACAAGGTCTCATAAGATGTCAAATCCATTTAAAGTCTGTCTAGCGCGGCTGCTCTTACCCTGCATCGTTTTTTGTTTTTTTTTCTCAGGAAAAGTGCCACTGTAGCAGGATTACTGTGGCTCTCTGCAGCATGAATGTGATTCAGCGGGATGGGAACTATATGCCAGCAAGCCTCCAGCCTAAAACAGAGCCCAAACAGCTCCATTGCAGTTGTATATATGACGTTTAGCCCTCTGTTGGGTCGTTTTTGTTTTTTTTTCATCATGGTCTGAAGGTCATACTCTCTGTGTTTTGACCTCATGAGACACCTGGGCAGCAAAAGGGAATTTGAACACAGATTAGGGTTTGGACAAAAGCCCATATCTTTGACATCGGTTTAGCATCAAGAGCACTTATTTATGCCCAGTGCTTTGAACTTGGCTTCCGTCTTCCTTGGTAAATCAAAGCTAGTTCCACCTGACCTTTTGAACCTCCTGCATGTCCCCTTCCAAACTCTTCCTCAGACAGATTGCTCTAATATTTCACAATAGCCGAATGGAGCCTTCAAAGTAAATTGTGGGCTGAATACACAACAATGAATTTTCTGTGTCAGGTCATGACAGTTTATATTTTTCTGCTGCTCTAGGTGAGAGATGCCGAAGCTTCATCGATTTGGCCCCTGCATCTGAAAAAGGTGAGGCACCCCTGCATATAGTGGCTCATCGAAAAGCCCTGCGATGCTCAGTAGCTCTCAGTCAGACCCCCCGACGTCTGGGATACACAGTACTTTTCTCTTCATATAGTGGAGTTGATGCTGTCTGACAGAGGTTATAATTAAGACATTTGTAAATAAGTTCAATTTTCAACCCTGCTGGTCCTATTGGTGGGTTTGTCATTACAAACGCATGCTGCCTTGTTCAAACCCACATAATCTTATTTTAAATTCCAGTGGAGATCCAAGATTTCCAGTGATACTAAATATGTCCTACTCAATTCCAGGGAAATGTGTATAAAATGATGCACAAGTCATATAGATCTTCTCTATTTGGTGTAATGGTACAGCCATAAAACAATAGCATCTGGGGTTTGAATATTTGAATATTTCACTCAATATAAGTGTGATGTAATTTCAGTGTAATGTCTACTGACACATGCCTTCCTTTCAAAAAAAAAAAAAAAAAAAGGTTTTCTTCAAAATCAGCAGTTACAGGATTACAATACAGCGTGGTTCAGTCTCCAGAGCCACAGTGACACTCATGTGTGCAACATGAGACCAGGGACCTACACTGAATTTAAAAATGTATTTTCTGAATAATTCACCCTTTTATTTAATAGTGATACTGTCATGTCATTCTCTGGATACCTTTAGCCAAAAGGTGAATGCATTTCCAGTGGCCCCAGCAGGAAGCCAACCCCTCATCCTGATAGCGAGCAATGCTGGCCTGTTTTCATCATGGCAATACTTTAACAACATCATCTTTGTCTCATCTGCCTCTGTAACGTCCTAGTTTTCAGATCAACAAGTAATCAGCCTTCAGTGCAACACCCAACTTTCTGATATGACACCATAGGGACACGGAGGCAGCCAGACATGTTAGGCGTTGGGTTTTAGGGATTTTCAGCTGTGCCGACATTGTCTCCGGGGAAATATGGTCACCACAACGGCTCCCTTCCTGTCAATGAAGTGTCAGGATGGATTAATAGCTAGAGAGAATGAGAGGCGAGCTGGAGAAGATGCAGTGTCTGACGTGTCATGCAGCCAGATAACATTTGGCCTGTCTCAACGGCAAGCTCAATAAGATTTGGAGAAGGACACTCTCACTGGAGAGTGCCGACATCAATTGGATTCCAGCGTTGTGTCACTCAGAGTTTGTGTTGTCATCAGCCCGTAGGAGCCGACCCAGGTACCATTGAGATGTCACATTAAATCTAAATTATTGTCCAAAACATGTCGGCACCTATTTCAAGACTGACGTTCAGAGAATGATTCAGAATTAGGTTGAACTGTCGCCCCAGATAGCCTTCTGTATATGTATATCTTGTATGACAAAATACCATATGGTCTCTGCACACAGGCACATAGCCTGATTATGAACTCATGCTAGTGCAATTTGAATATGCTATATCTATACTAAATCATCAATTAATCCCATTGAGAATGTGAATCTGATTTGTTGTCACATGTGATAGTGTCAGATTTGAACTGAAATGTGTGTGTGTGTGTGTGTGTGTGTGTGTGTGTGTGTGTGTGTGTGTGTGTGTGTGTGTGTGTGCGTGTGTGCGTGTGCGTGTGTGTGCGTGCGTGTCGTGGTCAGAGTGTTATCAAAGCTTTAGGACAAAGGTGGGTAGAAAGGGCA
>OMLB01012739.1:2183-15953 GCA_900302555.1 Myripristis jacobus
CTTAGTTAGCATTTGGAGCATCCAGCCAGTATCCAGCACTCAGTAACAATGAGAAGATAGCACCATTACTGTCCTACAGAACAGTTTTTCAAACTGGCTGAACTACCCCTTTAACATAATTGTTGTGGTAATTCATCTGCATTTGTTTGAGTTGGAAAAGAACACCCGTTTAATATAATTTCAGAGGGTGTTTCCTAATTGCAGTGTCCCAGTTGTACTAATGCAAATGTTTATTGGGGGGTGTGAGTTTTTTCTTCGACAGCTGACCCAGGTGGCATCTTGTTAAATTGACTGATGCAGCCAATGTGCCCGAGCTTTTACTTTGAAGGTGAGCTGCCTCTATTCCTGGCTCTCGACTTCCTTGTTCAAATCTGACTGTACTAGCTGGAGAGTGGAACAAGCTTGTTGCAGTGCGGTGAATTGCATTGCACGTCTTCATTTCATGTAATAATAGCAGAGTGTCTTAATATAGTGGGACACTGAAATTAGGAAATACCCTCTAAAATCCTATTAAACTGGTAGTCTTCATTTTACAACGTGAGAGACGGCAGAAGAATTATACTTCATGCATGGACATTAATCCCATTTTGGGGGGGTTCCATATTTTCACTTTGATATCTCAGTGAATTTTTGGTGTATGTGTAGATACAGGGTCATGTGCATGCTGAGTGGGTTTTATCAACTTAGGGTCCATGACATCAAATCAGTGGTCAGTGTATTACTTCAAACATGTATGAGCGTCAGGCAGGGAATAAGTATGGGAAGCTGAATTTCATGAAACAGACATTTTTGTTAAGGGTTTTATGTGCTAAAGTATTTTTATCATAAGCTTTTATCTTATGTTTTATCTTAAGTCTTTCTGTCAACTCAGCCGAGAATCTTGCAGTATTTATCTGCAGCTTGTCAGTGGGACTGAATCAGGCTTCTTCCAGCAATAAACCATGTGAGAACCGGATTACTCTGTCACTTTCTGACCTGCCAAAAAAAAAAAAAAAAATCTTCTAACTGGCCTGTTGCCAAAACTGTACACATCCCCTAATTTCAGGCTCTCGTTTACCTTACTTCTTAATCACTAGACTCTTATGCAAATATTTATTTATTTATTTACTCATCCTATATTTCCTCCAAGCTCATTGTAAAGACATGCTTTTATGTAATGACTCATTACCTATTTTAACTGTCTTTTATAATGTTTTCCAACACTTTTAATGTTCCATCACTTTCTTTTATTGGTTTCACTCTTGGTTCTGCCTGGTGCTATTACAATTATGAATAATAATTTATTATCAAAAGGATGGTAAACCCAGGTAAAAACGTGTATAATCCAACTCTGAGAGTTCTTATAAGTCATAACTTTGATAAAAAAAAGTTTTTTTATTTCTGCAGTAATCCACTCCAGCTGGCCTCGATAGGCTTTAGTTGCCCTTGTAGGGGAACAATATCGTCTGGACCCTGAAGACCAACCAGCTGTCCAGCAAAGTTCAACTATCCCATTTGTTGGAGCCGAAATAGCTGTGTCTCTTACTAGCGCTGCAGCAAAATGTGAGCAGATGTTTGAAGCCTTTGGACCACCAGAACACCCTTGTCCACCCCAGCTTGAATTATTTGAAATTGTGCTGAGTGAAATGTCTCTCTGCCCAGAAAATAGTCCCTGGGGAAACATTTGCATTACACAGCAAGTTATCGGTTCCATGGTTTTTGAATGGCAACGATGACAGAACATTATAAGGTGAGTGTTTCAACCAAAAATTCAAATGTTGATTATGTAGTGAAATCTTTAGTACCCTGGCAGGATTTGCAAAATGGTTTGTTGCAATGTGAGATATGGGTAAATTGTGATAAACGGGCCAAACATTCAAAAATCACTGGTGTGCTCCTTTTAGCTACGGTCTGAACGTGTGCATACCGTCTCCAGTGAAGTGCTGCCGTACTGACTTTAATTAAATGAAATGGAATGGGGAATTGGAAGTGAACTAAATGAAGAAGCTGGGTTTGAAATATGAAGGGCTTCACCAAATTCTCATTATGCCACCTCAGTTGGTCAACAGATGTCTGAAGCAATTTGCTTCTTGTCCTCTCCGCTTCTCGTCCTTGATCATCATTTTCCCCATCCTTATGTCTGGCAGGTGGTTTCCACGTTAGGAGGTGGATTTGTATTCATAAGACATTTCTGTTTACACAGTCACATATATACTGCATGCTGCATTTCCATAAGCAAAGACAGTCTCCAGATGTTGGTATGAGGCCACTGGCACTGTATACAGGGGAGGCTGGGGTCAGATATTGTCCTCTAGACAAGAAATAATGAGAGACAGGTAAAAGAAATTCCACCCACCCTTATTTCAATATATCTGCTATAAGTTAGGATTATAAAAATGAATCTGTGACAAAGGGTTAGAAAAATATGACCTTTTAAAAAAATGATACATTGCCTCTACTGTTCAAATGGTAAGTTAAGCCATCTGGGTATGAATTGAATTTTTCCAGTAAAAACATGAATATAACGATACACAGAATTTACGTCTTTATCAAGTACAATGAATACTGTATATGTTTCCCCCTCTCCAAATAGTCTTCATTTACTCAGAGTTGATTTAGTGTTTGTAACTATCACATAGCAGAAAACAGATACGTCTTTGGCAGAATAAACATTTTTTTTAAAAAATTACCCTCCTTTAGCAACTCTTCTAATTTCTACAGACTGTTTTAGGGCCACTGTAAATTAAGAGAAAAATAAAATTAAAAAATAGATTTTTGGAGAATGTTGTCATAGTATTACAAGAATAATTTATGACAATAAAGTCAGTGTTACAAGAATAAATTTGTGGTGTTGGGAGAATAAAGTATAAAGCATTTCATTACTTGTGAAACCTCTGACTGGCTAAACTTGCCTGTGATCACTCATTTTGCCCCACAGTCGCTATTTTAGAAAAAAAAAAACTACCTTAGTAATTCAGGACAAATTTTTTGCAAGATACCTTGTGTGTTTATACACAGCAATACACCAACATGTATAGTATTTAATGTGGGACCTAAATAAATTTGCATTGGTTCCCCATGATGCTACCCACATACTCCATTCTCCTCTGACAGCATGTTGGAATGATGATCACATGCTGTCAGTTTTACTTCTTGGTTCATAATAACCTTTGCCATTTATCAGAATCAAAACCGATGTGGTGTTTTACAAGCACATTCACACTGTGAGAGCTTTAGCCTGCAGAGAGAGAGAGACTGCAAGAATCACACAAGTGGAAGATTGACAAATGAGCCATGGATTATAATCTGCATGACTGCACCCCATGTGACCTCAGCTGGTCTTTTTATTTCTACCCCTTCTTATTTGCATTCTCCACGATCTGGATCATTTAGAAACAATAAATAATCAACAAAGTCACGCAGAGAAGGCTTCGTCCAATTCTCTCACTCACTCTCTGATCAGACTGTTTCTGTGAGCCTCTCGCTGCTCCTGCGGCGCTCTCCATTACACCTGAGTAAAAGTGAATCAGTAAGGCAAAGTGACTTTCCATTTCAAATCATTTCAAAAGGAACACGTCCAATTTCATGATTAAATAAGCTGGAAATATTGGAGAAGCTACAACTCTCCCTGTGGGGCCTTTTGCAGAAATTAGAATTTTACAGAGCAAAGGTTTTCCTCCAAAGGAATAAAAAAGGTCCTTGTTGTTGTCGGCTGTCATTAGGACAGAGTGATTTCTGCTCTTTTCCCAGTGTGATGTGCTGTTGCGTTAGGCGAAGTCGTGAGCGCTGCTGCTGTGTTGTACTTGTAAATACTGTCACATTGCAGAAGCAGAGAGGATATTTCATCAGAGCGGAGCAGCGATGCCTACATCTGATGAATTA
This sequence comes from Myripristis jacobus, assembly GCA_900302555.1. Lineage (NCBI taxonomy): Eukaryota > Metazoa > Chordata > Actinopteri > Holocentriformes > Holocentridae > Myripristis > Myripristis jacobus. Next base: position 6,045 of record OMLB01012739.1, read on the forward strand.
TTTAAGGCAATGAAACACGTTGCGTGCACGCCACTGAAATATAGGTACGTATACAGCCCCACTTACAGCGCAAACACCTGCGAGTTCAAACATAAAAAATGAGCACATGCATAATACATGTATGTAAACCTAATTTGTACAACAGAAGACACGTGTTTGCACCTCTGAACTGTTCCTCCATGTACGAGTGCGGCTGGCAAAATGTGATTCTAGACATGCAGGGGGCTTAATTGTCCCTACAATGGCTCATTTGACAGCATAATTGCAATATTTCCATAAAATGGTCACGTTAAATAGATTCCCATGGTGCAAGGTAAATGTTGTATTTGTAACAAAGGCAAATCCCGTCTACATCTATTTCCAGGGATGCCAGAAAATTTGGTTTCAAACTGATCCAGGTAATATCTGGGCCAGAATCACCCCTACTAGAGGTTTTCAACTGATTATGAACCAGGGACCACCATCCTGACCGAGAGGCAGCCTGAGGACCACCATTAAGGAGAGAAGTGGGGGTGAGGGGGCTGACAGCATGCACCCCCCACAGACAGTTTTGCTTATTTCCACTTTTCAACAAAACTTGCAAAATGGTTTGTGCATTTGCATAATCGGTTGACTCATTTTGGACGCTTGTCAGTCAGCTAATATTTTTTGGGCATGTGTGTATGTACAGGCAGGCCAGGAACATATGGGACGTTAATGACGCATTCCAACACTGGCAGAGGCTACCAGGGACCAAATGGGGGCTATTTGTATCCGTCACCCAGAGAAGTCACCTTGACTTTCCTGGATTTTATATATTTTAATGAATCTGATTCCTCACAAACAAGAAGTAATACATGGATATGTGGAAATAATTAATCGCTTACAGCATTCAAACACCATTACTGAATGCATGGACAGGGACTGGGAATGCTTGTAGTTGTTAAACAGTGTGTGTGCGTGCATGTGTTTTGAGAGAAAGAGGAATGATTATATGAATCCAGCTCATTCTCTTTCCCAGAGCGTCAAATACCGCAAATCGGTCAACTCTCCTGTGTCTCAGTATGCAGGGAGGTGGTCGGTGTGTATGGCAGTGTCACATGTCAAGGGTAGAGGGACCCAAATGTAGGAGCAGAAGCAGGAGGCATGAAGAAATTCAATTTAATAATAAAGTATAGAAACAAGGAAAAATGGGAGCTGAGAAATACTAGGAACATGCAGAGCACAAGGCTAAGACATGGCAGCAAACACAATAACGGGGCCAAGAGCTAAACTGAAGACAGGACTTAAATGCACAAGCAACTGACTAGGAAACAAGACCCACCTGGGGAAGAGGCCGGGACACAAGACTGGAGACCACAGCGGACTGGCTGAGGGAAACACTGAGGAGGGGACAGAACAACCACGGATAATCTCACACACTCAGGACAGGTGTGGGAAGCTGGGAGGGACAAACAAGACTGACACAGAGGGCAAGGAAAATACTTCAAAACACAAGGAAAACACAGTGAGGAACAAAAGCAGAGTCCAAGCATGAGACCCAGGTTTGATTCCCTTTTGAGTGAGACTGTGTTCAGTTTTGGTTTTCTTACATAACCCTAACCCCTCCTGACCATGTGGCACTGACGTGATAAAAACAAGAAAGGCCAATGGATCTCATCCTGTGGTATTCTACATCCTGGGAATGAGAATGTGATGGTCAGTCAGGTTGTAAATGCGGATATAAATGTGTCTTCTCAGGTTATGTCTGTTGTTTTTTGCAGTAATTTCCTATTATAAAAGAATTTTCTGTCATGGGAGACAAAAAAGTAACGGTGACCTTAACCACCTGCCATACCCTCATGGCCCATTAGCAGGCCGTGAACCACTGGCTGAAAACACCTGACCACTACCAATACTGATGTCAATGCTTTTTACTGTAAACAGCAGCCAGTGTACTTTCATGTGTCATCATTTCTGAGGTGAATGCATTAATAGACTCTACTTCTGAATACATTATCACTACTGCCAAATTATTCACCAAACATCAAGCATTTCCTCTGACTCACTTTCTCACTTACTTTCTTACTCACTTTCTTACTTTCCTTCATTCCATAATCACATGTTTGTTAGAACACGGGACAGTTTCTGATGGTAAACACAAAGATCTGGATCATTGGGCTCCAGTTGCGACTGAAATGGTCGTCAACGGACCAAACTTTTTTTATTTTGCAACTGGGGTTTTTCAAGCCAGTCGTAAGTGGCAACTGTGCGTTGAGAGGTATATCTTGTTCCCTCAATTCAATGAAGTCATTCCAATGTTTTAGTTAATTCATGGCCACGAGTTGAGTGTGTACGACTCTTCCTTTCTCCCTGGAGCAGACTGTGTCTGCAACTGCAACAAGGCAGTTTAAATCAGCCTGGCAACAGGCGCCTCCCTGGCTATGTTATGTCAAGGGGAAAAGTGCACTTCACCTTTTGTGCTCAAACAGGCATTTAACATTTGCAGTATTCATATTTCTATATGTTATTTATTCCTCTTTTATGATTACAGCACATAAAAGCCAGTTTAGAAGACATGCAGACAATGGGGTGTAGACAAGATAACAGCAGGCAAAAATTGGATGTCCTAACGTGTTTGTCAAAGCTCTATTTATTTACTGATTTATTTAATGTTGGAATAAATAATTAACTACAAAATAGTGATGTGTGCAGTTTGCATTATATCACACTGGGATGTTTATTGAAATTTGTTGGATGTGACACAGCCCTACCAAGAAAATGCTCCAGCAGCCGCCGCTGATGTCTGCCACAAACACTTCTCATGTCAAGTCATGCTTTGAATTTTTGCTTCTTTTTTTTTTGCAGATATCTCCATGTATAAGCTGCCAATAGATGGTATATTGTGCTGAAATTCAATATCTTAAAGTTGGCTATTGCCATGCCAGAAAAAAAAATGCTTCTCACAGAATAGTATTCTTGTCACGGCAGAGAAGTGTTGTGGACAGTATTTCAGCCACAGGGCATCAGAACTCTCTCTTGGAGACATCAGATGATAATAAACATACTGATGCGCTGAGAGCAAATGTCTTATTACAATTGATTCAGGTTGAGGGCATCCAGTAAATAACCAGCGTAGCTCTGATCAGTTCTACAAAAATATGTGATCAATCAAACCATCTTGCATCCATCATCATCAGAGATGGACACCAGACCAGATCCAATATTTAAGAAAAGGGCAATATTGGCCCCATGTATCAATCAAATCCCATCACTCACTCTTCCAGCATCACTTTTGGAATTTTGGGTTAATTTTGTGGTAATTTTATGATTTCATGATGTTTTGCTCATTATTATTTTCCGTTTTTTGGGTGAGGAGGTCATCTTCTTGTATCTTTTTACCAATCTCTTGCTACCTTTTGGGTATTTCCCCACTAATTTGCTCATGACCTTTTTCCCATTAATGAAATCTAGTGAATTTGGTCCAATCTGAAAGGGTTAATGCCTGTGGAGGGTGTCTGACTGCAGCCATGAATGCATCAAGGCTGTGGCGCAGGTGCTCTGTGTGTAATGTCTGTAATATTTCCCCTGATCTTGCCTTGTCTGTCCTCTACGGTCTTCTCTGTCTTCCCTCACATCTCACATGTGCCCTTTGAGACAAGCACAGAAATCTTTATTCATGATCACAATCCCCTGGTCATGCCTCTTGAATACATTGCCATTTAACACCACGCATGCATGCATGCATTGTAATAACAGGTCAGACCCTAAAACCAAGGCTAAATATTACCCTAAAGAAGCCTGACTTCAAAAGTGTCACGTTTCCTGTTTGAGTGTGACCTGCAGTAATGGCCGTGTCTGGACTGAATGGTCTGGCTCGGAGTCAACCTGGAGGCTTTCATTAATCTAAGAGTTTCACAAGATTAAAGATTCATGGCAGCTGGGTGATTTTCTCTGAATATGAAAGGATGTGGTGAGCAATCAAGCTCCATAGGCTGTGATACCTTCACTAAATGATTTAGTTTATCCTTAAATCACATCCTAAATGATTTAGGCTAAGCTCACAGCCAACCAGTAGCAAAATGTCAGCCATGAGGAGAACACAAGCAGCTTAACCCTTTCAATCCCCATTTTATTTTCACCCAGCATCCAGCATCACTGATCTGAGCATTCTAATGATTAAACATATAGTTTTCTTGTTTTGTTTTTTTTAGTTTTCAGTTTTTTTCTGATTTGCTAATTGCCTTTTTACCTTTTTTTTCCCCAGTGAATTCACTCAGGTTTCAAAGGGGTTAAGCGTTTCTGTGGTAACTGCAAACATCATGGTTTGTATAAGCTTGAGTACGGATCAGGCCCCATACTTTTTGTCCTTGTAACTAAGCCTGAGATTTCGCTCATGATTCATTGCTAAATTACATTTACCACCTGAAATCCCCTACATGTTGCCTTCAGCGTCATCATGTAAACACCAGCAGTGTACAGGAAGCTGCCCAGAACAGACGTCCATCACGCCGACGTGACTGAACCCGACCCGAACCTCAACATAATTTCTAAATGTTTTTCTGAGCCCAGCAGGTCTATCTAGTATATGCAAGCAACACATACCTGGTGAGTGTGAGGCAGGTGAGAGGACGACAACAGAGGCACTGAAAATACTTTAGGTGATGAAGCTGTTTTGGATCTGTGCCACCGGACTCCTCTCTCTATTTTTATCTTGGCTTCTTCTGAAATTGTTTTCCCCCTCCCATCCTGTTAAACCTGCATCTCGACAACTCTGAAGGAGACACGGTGCTGCACTGAAAACTTTTGTGCTCAGCTCAAGATGATGTAGAGAACATTTCACTGCAGATTGCTTCACTGACTACATTGTATGCAAGAGCTGCGCTGCCTTTGTTTGCTCTGGTCCAATTCATCCACATTTGAACAGTCCCCTAACCTCACTCTCATTTGCAACAACGTCCTGCTTCATCTGGAAATATGGCACATTATGGAACCATTATTACACCATCGATTTCCATTATGACTCCAAGCTACATGTGTGAAGGAAGGTTTACACTGTCAGAATTAGAGGCTTGTCTTTTGGATTAGTTAAGTGGTGTGAAAAATTAATCTATGGCCTTTACAAATCCAACAGCATGGAAGCTGAAAGTGGCCGTGCAATTACTTTTTTAATGTCCTTATCTTGTGATCACAAGCTTGTTTTGTCGTGATAATGGTGTAATTATTCTTAAACAAAAGGCCTTGAGATAATAAGAGAAATAACCCATTATCACAAGAAAGCAAAAGGCTGTTTTCGCAAAATAACAAGATTATCAAATCATCAGTCACAAGAACAAAAAGTACTTTTCTCTTAATTATCTCATTGTCTTGATATCAAACAATATTAGAGATCAGGAGTGCCACTCCAACTTTACATCTACGTTGTGGTGTTTTGCAGTTACCATTCACCATGCTCTCACTCACTGGAAATAATCTGTAAAGAGGCTCTGGGGCCAGACTGTTGATACATTTGAAAACTAATTTGAGGTCACAAGAATGAGTAATGCTCTCTAAGCTAAGTGTCTTTTCAGTATGTTAAAGTAATGCTCCCAGGACAGTCATGTCCACTTCAATCCTGGGAAAAGGGATAGGGATAGGGATGTGTACCCCCACACACCCACTCACCCAAAAAATAATTGGAAACAAACTATATAATTCTAAATCCTACAATATATTTTGGAAGCACTTGCATTAATTATAGATAAATGACAAAGTGTTTTAAGTGTAGAAAGATTGACACACAGCCAATTCATGCCAGATAGTGGTTTGATCCACTGCACTTCCTGTTTTGATTCCGACTCTTCCCAACTGTACCACTGCCTCCCCTAATGCCTGTCTGTTTACGGATGCAGGATGTCTGTTCCCATTTTCAAGCCATTTGCTTTGTTAAAAATGCCACATGTTTATGTCTGAAAATGAATATGTTGTTTTATGGTTCTGGTGGAATAAAGCAAAGTTTCTATCTGCTCTTCTTGACCTGTTACCTCACCGATTCTGGTGATGAGCCAGACACCGACATGCCGATCTGTTGACTCTCAGGTTTCATGGGTAGCATGCAGGAGCAGACTGCTGATAGTGAAAATGTGGCAAATAAGGGGCGCTGTGGGCACCGTTTTTGGTGTCACACCCAAGAATTGCTGAAGGGAATTTTTTCTGTCTTCCCCCCACCAACAAGGAGTTGGAATATTCGTCCTTGTGTTGGATAGCTAAACTGTTTCAAAGCAAACCACAAGGAAACAAAACAAAAGCAGAAAGACACAGATGAGACACAAGACAAAAGTCAGTGTGTTGAGTCGGCTGAACAAATCTGTATGTGAGCCCAGCCTACCTCGGCCCACTGCCCTCAGACACGCTGGGAGAGTCATGTGTGTGGAAAAACAATTAAAAACGAAAAAAACCTCACTTGGATCAATTCAAACAGGGATGCACCACCAGGACAGCTGAGCGTGAAATAGTTGGAGAGACAAAAAAGTAAAATTGACAATAACATGCAGCACTGTCCCTAGACATATGGGGCCTCAGGCAAAAAAAAAAAAAAAAATCATTTGGGGCCATTGTGTTTTACCATGAATAAATCAATGTAGGTCCAAAAGATGAACAACCTGTCTGACACAAACCCAGGAGACTTGGCAGCGCTTTGTGTTCAGCTGTTTTAATATGCCTTCACCTCAGTCTAGCTGTAACATAACATCATTTTGTTTAACCCTTTGAACACCAGGAGCCGTGGGCAGTGGAGCTTTGAGACTATTTACAAAATTCACTTTATATGGTTTTATTTTCACTGTAAGAGGGAATTTCTTTGTAATTTCCTTGTATATTTTAATGTATTAATTAATTAATTAATTTCAATTTTTTTATGTAGAATTATAATTATGTATAATTATGTATATAGTTATGTAATATATTGTTTTGGAGATTTTTTTGATCATTTTCTGTTTTTTGTTTTGTTTTTTTGTTTTTTTTGCTAATCTTTTTTTTGGCTGGTTTTCTAATTTTATTTGTTGAAAGAAATCAAGCACCTTTGCTCAGGTTTCAAAGGGTTAATTGTAAAATCTGACTGGTTGTAGGGGACTGTATTGAGGAAGACAGAGCCCGAGACTCTGTGTCTGATCTGCCAAGCGGGGCTGCCGGCTCTGATAACATGGACAATGGCAGGGAGATAAGAGGACAAATAAGACAAAGAAACGGAACAGGGCAGAAACGTGAGACTTTGACAAACTAGGCCAGTGCTCCATCCACTGCCAGGTAAAATCACTGAGTGCTAAGGGGGAAAGACACACACATACACAAGCATATGAGGCACCACCCACACACCGGGAGCAGGCTTTCAGCCACCTACACACTCACACAGACAGCAGACAGTGAGGGGAGCGATGCAAACACACCGCAAGGCACGCTGGAGCTGCCTGGTGCCTCTACTGCTGCCGTCCAGACCGCAAGACACAGCAGGAGACCAGATCCTGGAGTGACGAGGCCATGACTGCTCAAATCACAACGACAGTCCAGAGGCTCTCTGTTTGCACTGGAAGGTTGCCAAACAGGTATTAGCACATTAGCAAATGTGCAAATAATTACTCAAGCATTTGTGTAAAAAATAAAGAAAGAAAAAAAAGAGAGCGAGAGAATTAAAAGAAAACTTGCAGAAAAAAATTTGATTCCTTTCACAAGTATTAACCCTTTGAAATCTGAGAAAATTCACTTGATTTCTTTCAAAAACATGGGGAAAAGATGATTAGCAAATGTAAAAAAACAAACAAAGACAAAACAAAACAATAAAATAAAAGAATGAATAAAGGAATGAATGAATAAATATATAAATAAATACCACCACCACCCCACCCCACCCCCCAATACTGGAACATCAATAAAACAAAATAAAATCAAAATTAAAATAAATAAATAGATGCATATTGTTTATTTCTGAATTGTGATTTGCTTTTGAAAATTTGTTTTTTGGGCTAGTTACTTCCTGGGCATTTTCTCATTGATGTTTTTTACTGTATTTTTTGGTTTTGTTTTGTTTTCTGTTTTTTTTTTGTTTTGTTTTTTAAGAAATCAAGTGAAGTTGTTCAGATTTCAAAGGGCTAATATGAGTGAATCTTCTAGTTTTCTGGTTTGATTTCATATTCTTGCAGCAATTTTCTCCAGTATGTGATATGAATGGAGGTACTCTCCAACAGAATTCAAAGTCATATCATCACTTCTGTGAAGATGAAGGATCGATGCATACGAGTTTGAAAAAAGACGCAGATCTGTTTATTACAGATTTGGCCTTGATGTCGGCCTCCTGAATGGAATCATTCATTTGTCCTCATGTTGCCCCCCTTTATGTTTGAGTGAGGCGATGTGAGAGCTTATAGAGGCAGGAGCGGCTTGAGAGGCTTAGTCTCAAGTGCCAGACTCTGCAGCAGAGATGAGTCGACTCTGGAATTACTCATGGTGTGAAAGGAACAGGTGAACCTTTGCATTGTAAACACACCAGCGGCAGCCATGAGGACACAAGTCATCTTACACCACAGTTAGTGTCAGGCCTGCAGCGCAAGGTGGCTCCAGTCATTCTGCCTCAGAGCATTTTTTTTACGGGAAATCGTACCTCATCGGCACTTCTGCATGACAAAAACAAACTGTTCTAATAAAATCAAACACTATTGTGTTCACTATCACCAGGTGAACACAATAGTGATCCAATCTATAGCCAGGTCATGATGGTTTTTCTTGCTGATCCAAACACCAGGGGCCCGCCGGACAAAGCATATGAGTTTCTGTCCTTATGATCTTAGTTGCTGCTTTTCCCTTACCTAATGATGGTGCTTAAAGTGATAATTGGGGTTCTTGATCATATACTGGTGTTTTCTCCATGCCAGTGTGATACGTTCACCAACTTTGGCCCATTAAGTCCTTGCCTTGTCATCGTTAGCCTCACCGGGAGTGTACTTCTCCAAAATGAATGAAGTACTTCAGATCTGCAAATGTGTGCTGACATCCTTTATTTTGCACCTGCAAAGTAGAATATTGGCCAACAATCGAAATGTGACCACACATTTAAAAAGAAAAACCCCTCTGCCTCCACCCTTCCCTGATCTAATAGCTGTCTTGTTTTTCTTCTCTTTTCCTGCCCCTTTCTGTCTTCTCTCTCTCTCTCCTTCCCCGTAACATCAATGTTTATTATTGCCTTTTTATTTTTAATTCCCTTTAATCTTTTATTCTTCTTTCCCTTTGATTGTTACCATTATTAATACTTAATCTTCTTGAATTAATGTAGAAATCTAATTTAAGCATTTTCTACTCACTGTGTCAAATTTTGCTAATTTTCTGCCTGTTACCTGTCATTGTGAATAATGTAATTAAATAACATGTCTTATTTATTTACTGGAAAAAAAGAGAACAAATCTAAGCAGGATCACATTTCCCATAATATAATAATGGCATTTTTTCCCCCAATATTGTAGGTTATTGCACCATGCTGTTTATATGGACTCTTCATTAATGTAGTAACTACCTAAATCTGATTATAATCTGTATATTAGTGTGCATGTAAATGTTATGACTGTGGTAGTGGTTAAACAATCACAGAGTGCCAAAAATACATAGTCACTATTGCATCCTGTTTAGCCTGGAGAAAGACATTTATGTCCATCTGCTGAGGCTGCATTTAGTTTACAGAATGTATTTACTACAAATAAAAAGCCCCTGAGAGGGAGCCATCTTTAAGGGCACTCTTAGCCGTAACACAAAAGACTGCTCCTCTTGGTCCACTGCCATCACACATCACTTTGTGTATAATTTAATCTGTTTAATATCCCAGTCAGTCCTTTCAACCCCAGGAATGCTTAGACAGAAGTTTTTACCATAATTGCCTCATAGATCACAGTCGACGGTGTGGGGCCACAGTATCCTGTACTGTACATCAGC